>BMAU01000896.1:1567500-1740188 GCA_019973935.1 Trichonephila clavipes | reverse complement strand
ATATAATATATATATATATATATATATACATATATATATATATATATATATGTATATATGTATACATATATATAATATATGACATAATATATGCATAATATATATAATATATATATATGCATACATATATATAATATATATATATGCAATAAATATATATATTTATATATATATATACATACATATATATATATATTTAGGTGCATAATTGCCATTATATATATATACATATATACATAATATATATACATACATATATATATATATATATATTCCTTTATATTTAATAATATTTATTAATGTTATTTTTTTGGTTGCATATATATCTAAGTAAACAAATTTTAGTCAAAAATGTAATCATTATAGTTTTAAGAAGATATTAGAACAATTGTCATACATTCAACAATAAACAGCTAATAAATGAAGTTTATAATTCAGAGTATACCTATGTGAAAGAATAAGCTCGATGAATAGCATAATGCAAATCTCACGAGCATATTATTGTCATTAATATGGTTTTATAATTTTAGAACGAAAATCAAACGATGCACATTTGCAAATAAGTTATGCATACACAATATAAGAAACCATTTCTGAAAACTTATTTTAAAAACTTGATTTCTCCTCATGAAATGAATATTGTTTGAAAATTCATGATGGGGATGTTTTAAAATAATTTAATACATTTCGCATATGCTTTAAATTTATGTACAGGTTTTATTTTATAATTAAATAAATTGAACCAACAACACTTGTACTACCAATACTGCATTTGCTTTAGAATGTCATGTGATTACATTCCTTCGCGGGGAATTTCTATAGACGCAGCATAGTTATTTAATTTTAAAGACACTATAGTTTTAACTAATTTATGTATATTTTTAATCATTGCTATAATAATTGACGATTTCTGAAGAATTCTGAGCATTTTGGTGAAAAGTTATTTTTACTAATCTCAAAGTTTAATAAATTATTCTCTTTCACGGAAATTTTAATTTCTTACGCACATTCCTATTTGTGAATAAATTCAAGGCGAAATTGGTCAATAATATGTAATGCTTGAAAAAAAGATTGAAGAATTCTTTATTGAATGATTTATTCAAAAAATCCTGTGAATTCTGATACATTTTGTTACTCTTGTTCCGAAATATGCTAAGTGATTGAGTGAATATTAACGTCGCACTGTTGAGCTAGCCGAAGGCTTTTGGCGATGGACTTAATAAATTTGAACAATTGTCAAGTGACGAGGACGACACCTGAGCTGACAACCCCTTTCCTAACCACCACACCACACCAACGGGAAGACGTTTAAGCCCTCGACAGATTTAACGTACATCTCTTCCCTACACAGTGGTTCTTCAGCGGTACTAAACAATTTTATACATATATATTACTACACATTTTCTACTGTAAGTGTGTCTTGATACATACTTTGTTATAAATATTCTTTATACCTCATTCTAGAAATGCATATGCAACAACAATAATTATCTTCTGATCTATTCATTTTAACTTTAACCCCTTCACTGAGAAATTCATCATATATCACTGTCTCAGCTACTAGACTACTTTTTTCCCTACATTTTCATCATTAAAACAATGGATATGCTGAGGCACTTATTTCTTAATGGTAGGTTTAATCCTGTTTATCTTGTTTAATTTAAGATATTTAATGAGTTTATTCATGTAATTTAACTTATTAGTCTCATTTTGGTATCCAACATGCAACGCAATCAGATGATATCTAGTTAGCCGAAAACTTATTGTATGAGAGATTTATTTAAGATTCCTTTTATTATAATCTATTTTTATTGAGAACATTTATAACCCCGTGCACCACAAAGTATCACACGGGGCTTACATAGAAGTAAGCGTGAAGCTCACATCACAAAGAAATGAATGATTACCGCACAAACAGCAATGCTATACCCGGGATTCGAGTCCAGATCCTACGGCACCGCAGTCAGTCACTAACAACGATACCAAATGGGCGGCGTTATTATCTATTGGCATTTTGTTAATATGACGATTATATGCATGAATTAATATTAATTTCTATTTTTATTATTATAAAATGCAAAAAGTTTTTCTTTAAATAGTTTTGATAAATTTTCTACTTATTGTGTGAAATATATACTATGTAAGAATTATATAGTAACAAAATACATATAACAGAAAGTAGCATTTTATACAAAGAATTTCTATATAGTGCTGGTGGCTTGGAATTCAGGAGTGTGAGGAGCCAACTCATCTGTGGTCCCTCCCATTTTAACGTGGCCAGTAGCCCCGTTGTCAATAGTCCTTCTGTTGGTTCGAAGTGTGTTACATTAATAAATCGATCGACTCACCGGTTACATAAATTCATATAATTTGATGTATGAACTGTGCAAATAGTTGTGCAATATCGAGCAATGCATAACGTAATTTTACAATCTGATGTACTTTCTGATTGGTTTAAAATGTATGATGTGTGTGTACACCAAGTGCTTGCAATAGATAAATGAATAATTTATAATATTTGTGCTGATATTTTGCTTTGAATATGGTAACATTTGCACAACTTTTTTCTTTTTCTTTCACTTTTCTTCGAAATAATTTTTTCCCGATTTCAAATAAATTGATTAGCACACAATACAGTAATCCATGGATTCACTTTACTTGTATAACAGAATACGAAACAGCATGTCTTTATATAATACGGATTTTCTAGCATTATCATATATATATATATATTAGAACCTTATGAGAAAGCATATATATATATATATATGCTTTCTCATAAGGTTCTAATTTTCATACGATTCTACCATTCTAAAACGAAAAACTAACTCTTGTTTTTAATTGCCTTGAAATAAATCTGATTTTGTGCAATTCAGAATTCTTTCATTATGAGTGTTGAGTGAAAAAAAAAAGATTTTTTTTCTAGTAAAAAAATTTTAAATTTATATTATAATAGCCTTATAATGGGAAATGGTTATAATTTGAGAATAAAATACTATTATTTTTTAAGGAAAAGCTGAAACCAAAAATTTTAAAGCTAAATCAGTAATAATTAACATGAGAACATTTTATTTGATATAGCCAGAACTCATCTAATTATCATTCAAGACTCACTTGCATTACTCGGGAACGTTGGCAACACTCTACGTACTGTAATGTTGCCCTTTTTTTCATGAACTCTTGCGTCTACTTTTCAATAGGATAGCTCTTGGCTGCAAGCCCTACGTCAGTTGACCTGCAGATTGTTGAGTGCTTCATGCTTCTCTAATACTTTTGTAGTTTATGGAATCGAAAGATCTTTTCCCTAGTAGAACATGTTTATGCTGTACTGAGCAGATATTCCTGCCATTTCTTATAGATAGCACCAATATAACTGACTAATTAGAACTGTATGGCAAGAGCAATCCCGCCAGAGGACATTTGCCAAATTTAGAAATCAATACCCAGTGAGATTACAGCTATCATTCAGACCAGAGATGAACATACGGATTACTATTGCTTTCGCTTTGGTAGACGCATTTTCTGAATGATTACTCAATCCCTATAATAATGTTGGCATTTTTATTTCAATTCACATACATTCCATCTACCAAATTTCTTCACATCCAGATATTTCCTTTTCGGTGCATTGTTTTTTATGTTTTATAATTTATTAAGTGGAAGTGCATTCAAAAGTATGCTAATTATTAAGTTGTATTTTTAATTAAATAAAAACATTTTATAAGAAATCTTTTCTTGAGTTTTTATGTAGTTTTACTAAAATAGTTTACATCAGTGTGTAACGAAATTCAATAACTGATCTATAAAAAGTGATGCTCAAATTACACACAAGTTATATCTCTTAAATTGGATGTGATAAGTACCAGGGAAATTTGCAGTATTACACCTGTCGATATAGTAGGCACTACTATGATTAAATATGCAACATATAAAGTTCTACTACCGTATAGAAACTGACAGTTCTTAAGCCTGATCTTAATTATGAAATTCTAGCTTCACGTAATGTAAGACAATAATAAGGTAAGCTTATACTATTAAAATCGATACCCTTATGCAAAATGGCATAAATGTTTCCAATTTTTAGAAAATAAGTGTCAAAAACTGAATAGCAATTGCGCTTTAACTTGTAAAGGAACTCAGCATAATTAAATTATTTTCTGTCCATGGAGAAAATTTAATCCCTGAAAGGAGAGCGAGTAGTGAAATGAAGAATGCTTTATTTCTAAGAATTATTTTCTTTATGAATTATCCTTAGAATAGAGATCTTATTTAAAAAGTTATAAAATATTTTCTCACTTTTAAGAGTATAGAAAACACTAGACAGTAACCCATAATGGTTCAATGATTTGAAAACTGTATTTGTTGATATATTAAAAGAAATTTGACTTATACCTATAAGGACATTCGACAATTGTTAAAGAAAAGACGAATTTAAAATTCATATATTTGTTGTTCATAAGGGTGTTGTATAAACATTTAAAAATAATATGACAATATAAAAAAATATTAAAATTAATTTAGTAAGATAAACGCGTGTTCTGTGATTTGCTTTTGCCTTTTATATCCATAGTTAATAAAATATTTATACTGCCTTTCAAATTTTTCCTTGGAAATACTTTCTGAAGAGCTTGTTGCTTTAAAGGAAAAGGCCGTATGATTTGTGTGCACTGAATTTTTTTTAGCTAATTATAATTATTTTAATTATGATGTAATTTTTTCATACGAATGTTATGATAACTTACATTTGTCAAAACTAATCATAAACTAATCAGGTACTTATAAGCATTAACATACAAGGCTTCTTTTTTTCATTTCGGTACTATTATTTGTGCATAACTTTTTGAAGTGGTAGCTTTTTCTTAGAAAGTTTAACCCGAATATTTCTTGAAAATATAGAATATTCGTAATATAAGAATTAATATTTAAGATGCTATATAACCAATCATATAATGTAAGATGTTATACAACTAATCAGTATAATAATTGTGATCTAAAGAACACTTAACGATTGAAAAATTCAATTTAAATTCAACAAAAGTATTTTGATATAGCATTCGCTTTATGCACTTACTTGAAAGTTTAAATAAATCATTACAAGTAGCCCTTACATTTATCAGATAACATTGTTTTAAAATTAGTTAATGAATGTAGATTTATAAAGGAAACAACATAAGATAAGCAATTATGAAATGAAATAGTAGAATACAAAATAAATTAAATATAGTATGAATATATTATTAAGAATTCATTAGAGCAAATTTCTGAGAGAAATTGTTCTAATTGTGTAGAGTTATAAACAATAAGGATGCTAGATTATCTCGCTATGCCTCTTATTTAAAAAATAAAGTCTTCTAAAATTATATACTCTTGGGGGAAAAAAGCACCATGGTAAAAAAGTAATCAGACTGATTTCACGAAAACTAAACATGCATACTTAAAGGTCACGTACATGGAATGAAATGATTCAAAATTTCCGCATTAAAGTATGTCTAGCAATTACACATTGTACATTAAAATCACTAATTGGAGAATTCTTTGTCGTCGATTTTTAATTGTATACGTGGATATAAAGAGTGATATTAATATTTTTATCTTATCTTTCGATACATTTATTCTTCCTGGTTTTCATTCCTTGTTACATATATCTGTTATCTTTTTGAGTGTAAATTGTGGTGGCCTACCATGTTTCATACATTTTATATTATCGGAAGGTTTGGTGAACTTGTTGTCAGTGGAAGAGTACCAATAACACGAATGCAGTCTACAAATATATGAACCATATGGGGGCTTGCATTACCTTAATCGGATATTTTTCCATTATGATTTGTCATGAAGAGTAATGCAACATCCAAGGTGACAACCGCCGGATATCGTTAGTGTTTCGTTGGACTGTTAAAGCTATATGCAATATGGCTAGAGATAACCAGCATTGTTAAAAGCTAGCCCAAGATACCGTGTCCCACCAGGGTCTCTATAAAATAAAGCCTGATAAGAACGGCTGGTTCTAACCAATTAAACACGGGTTGATAAACTATTCCAAGATTAAAGATATTTATCACTGAAAGTTATGTGATGTTATCATGATAGGCTACGAACCCGACTGTAAGTGAAAGTTATATTATTAATATATAACAAGCATCTTAAAGGCCGATATGGACATAAAATTACCTTGAGACGGAATATTCCACAAGAATGCTCAATAACGGATAGTAATATCGTTAAGTGTTAAAGTTATAAGTGTAAATCATGTGTTACGTTAAAATACTTTCGGCCTGAGTTTAATTTTAAATTTGGTATTGCAAAACTCATGGTTCTTCCACATACGGATTTAATAGTTATCTACTCTAAGATTGAAGGGGAATTCTTCATTGGTATTTATGCAATTCCAGTCTACTGACATCCATGAAGATGGGCTATATCATTACTCTAAACGACTTTGCATAAGTTATGGAGCTAAGGACATATATCTTAAAGGCCACTGTGAGCGCAAATCTATCCCAGGCAAGAACCGTGATATTTTACAAGCTACCAGATGTAGTATTGAACAGGTTATAACACACAGGAGAGTATATAAGGATGCCTTTGAGGCACCTAATACTATTATATAATTTTGACTCTAATGCTATTAAAGGGTGTTTTTTAGAGGTATAGAACTTTAAATTGCAATAAAACAACGATGTATTATTCGATTGACATGAATTATTTTTTATTCGAAAGATAATCTTGTGGCATTACATTTTAAATATGATTTCTGGCATAGGACTGCCAGGGCTGGTTCGGATGTAGTCCAATCTGGACGTCCAATTTTCGATGACTTTTTCCAACATTTGTGGCCGTAAATCGGCACTAACACGGAGAATGTTGTCTTCCAAATGGTCAAGCGTTTTTGGCTTATCCGCATAGACCAATGACTTTACATAGCCCCACAGAAAATAGTCTAGCGGTGTTAAATCACAAGATCTTGGAGGCCATTTCACAGGTCCAAAACGTGAAATTAGGCGGTCACCAAACGTGTCTTTAAATAAATCGATTGTGGCACGAGCAGTGTGACATGTTGCGCCGTGTTGTTGGAACCACAGCTACTGGGCCTCATGATTGTTCAATTCAGGAATGAAAAAGTTAGTAATCATGGCTCTATACCGATCACCATTGACTGTAACGTTGTGGTCTTCATCGTTTTTGAAGAAGTACGGACCAATGATTCCACCAGCCCATAAAGCGCACCAAACAGTCAGTTTTTCTGGATGTAACGGTGTTTCGACATACACTTGTGGATTTGCTTCACTCCAAATGCGGCAGTTTTATTTGTTGACGTAGCCATTCAACCAGAAGTGCGCTTCATCGCTAAACAAAATTCGAATATGAAAATCGGAAATAACGGCAATCTCGTTTTGGGCCCATTCGACGAATCTACGCTTTGCTTGATCATATTTAAAATGTAATGCCACATGATTATCTTTCGAATAAAAAAAAGTCATGTCAATCGAATAATAATCGAATCGTTGTTTTATTGCAATTTAAAGTTCTATACCTCTAAAAAAACACCCTTTATTTAGTCACTAAGTTCTTTGCAACAATTATTGTTGCCCTACCATGTACATATTTCAGTTTGTACAATGCAAGTCATGACATACATATTATCAAATATTAAAGGCTAATTTTACGCATCTCGATTATGCAATCATGTTCAAAGCCATCCACTTGGCAATAAAGTATATGTCAAAATTTAAACTGTATTATTTGTTGCATTTGCGGGACCACACCACTGAAAAAATGGAAACATAAAATAATTTGGATCAAACATCGAAAATATATTTATAATTGAAATTCTTAACTGTGAATAACTAATTAAATACAATAATAGACGAATGTAAAAAATAAAGATAATGATGAATTAGAGGAAATCAAACAGCTAGGCTAACTGGAGAAAAAAAATTATTTTGAAGCAGGTTTGAAGTTACCATCCAATTAAGAGGACTTGGTACCCCCAAAATGACCAATCTATCATTTTTTTAAATTTTTTTATTTAATCTTATTCTTTGCTCTATTATCTTTCGATTGATAGCTTATTTGTGCAAGTCGCAAAGTTAGAATTTGACGAAAACTTCATTTGAAAACAAATTAGGCAATTAAGCCACGCCCCCTTTTTAGGAAAAAAAAGCTAAAAGAAGCGTTATAATAAAAAATTCTATTTTATAAAGCGAAATAATAACGATAGAAAAAGAATGTGTAATATATAAAACAGAATATTTTCGAGGCAATGCAATAATGATTTTTTTCTTTTTTGTGAAATGCGTGCTTGTAAAATTTTTGAATTAACCCATTTTATATTAATAATTTCATAATTTCAGTTCTTATTCCTGATATGTTTTTTATACAAATGTAATACTTCAATATTACGTGAAGAAAAAAACTAAACTTTCTATCATGACAGAGAAAAAAAAATGTAACATTTTCCTTGAATTTCCGTGTGTGCAATTAATACCTAATTAAAATTCGTCATTTATAAAAATGTATGGGTTGAGAAAATACGAAAATGCAATTATTTCAAAGAAAAATATATACCTAATATCTTAAAGAGGTATATTAAGTTTATTATAATAATTTTCTGCAGAATTATAAGCTTTAAAATCCTTTTTCTCAGTTTGTGTTTTTCGAAACATTAGTGCATTCAAAATGCTACTCCATCCTCAACTATTTACCAATTACTTCCATTTTTTCCGGAGTGTTTCATATAAAGCATGTAACAAAATTGGGGATTCGTTTTGCTGTAAAAACCTAAAAAATTAAAATGTAAGAGATATTGGCTTTTTCGTTGTTTTTTAGCATGCATATCATCATTTTATCTTTTTTCTGAAAAACGAATTAAGTTATTGTAAAATCGTTTCCTAAAGTTGTTTATAACATCCATAAGAATATTAAATAAAAATTTCATTCTAAAAATTTATAATTACAGAAGGAGTAAGATTTTAAAATTTTCCAAATTTTCTTCAATAAATTTAAATTTTTAAAACTATGTGAATAACATGTGAAAAATTTCATATCGTATCATTTTCTGGAATAGAAGCACTATATAAAAATGATAAAATATAATTTTTAAATACATAAAGAAAGTATCTAAAAAGGGTACCAAGCCCTCTTAACATAGATCATATAAGCTACAAATATCATCATTGCGAGGATGTAAGAAAAGTTGGGCATTTAAACATATCACAGCTACATTAGTTGGCTTAATGAAATCTTTGGTTGTGAGGTTGGAATAATTTAATGATAAACGTAGGAAATGCCTGTTCACATTATTAACATAGTATAGCTATCGATAGCCGATTGATTCCTCTTTTGTAGATATTTCGTTTTGAATATGGCCAACGGATTTAATTTTATGTAATATTTTGTTTAGTGGCAACATTTATTGTTTGTTATTTCTATAAGGAATAATGAACTTGATGATATAAAACACCTCAAACTTAAATATAAAGCGTGCAAGAATTGCTATTGTTTAGTACGTGATTGGTAGATACTAAAATCTGTAGATGTACTGTACATTTATTGTAAGGAAAATGCTAACAGAATCATAAGAATGTAATATTTATTCAGAAAATACAGCTATAAAAGCAAAGACCTTTCCCTTTGATATAAGCTATTATCCGGCTGAACCATGCATGTGGTGAATACCCTCCAACTTAATTACTCGACATACACGTTCGAAACTGCGAGTCCATTGGACGCGACGGAGCGGAATGATCAAAGACGCCTAAATAAAAATATCAATATAATTAACAAGCTATATTTCTTTAAAAAATTCATAGTTGAATATAACAAGCATTTAAGTAATATTTAAATATAAGTGTATTTATACTACATTCAGTTTTCCTAATAATATTGTTCAATTCATTTTCATAAGCATAAAGTAAACAGACATTGGACATCAAGCTTTAGTACAATTTACTGTATTATGATTGCTACAGATTAATTTTTGAAGCTACTTCTATTATGAACTAGTTATTATTATACGAACCAAGCTGCATTTTCTTATCAACATGTTTGCATATTTCTGAAGACGTATGTATGAACAAAGCAATCAGTAAGTGATTGGACAAATACATGGAGACCGAAACCTAATTTTGAAGTTAATTGTTCACTGTCTGTTCTGGTGCTCTACGATGAGAAAATGGTCGAATTAGGATAAGATTGTACTCTCACCAATGCGGGACCGCTACTTCAGTTTAAGGAATTTAATTAATTTCCGTGGACTATAGTTGCCTAGTTCAAGTCTTAAGATTAAGTAATCCATTACATTATTAATTGAATAGATCCTTTGTTAAAATCATGGTTAAGGGAAATAGCCTACTAAATAACTTTCTCAAATATAGAAATACATTGATTTGAAAATAAAGATTGAGAAATAATTATATATTATACTTCTACCTGTGTGATTGGAATATTTTTATTTATTTTGATTTTTTATTTCTCTTAAATTTACCCATACTGCTTTATTCCATTTCATGAGTTTTTCGAAATGCAATTAGTAATAATTTATACTTTTTTCTATTATTTAGTTGTTTCAAACTGGCATTGGCAAAATCTTTGGTTTGGATTTAAATGACTTTTCAAGGAAATACTTTACCCCCAAGTAACTCACACAAAATAAATCTTTTTCTAAATATAGTCTTTTCAATTCAGAAAGAAAACGTTTGTATGAATTCTACGAATGTCTACGTGTTCCGTTTCTCCCCCCTACTGTCAAAAAAATTATACAGTTCACGGAGCATCAAACAAGGAATTTAAAGCAAAAATTCCATTTTCAAGCGGAAATGCTCCGGACAACCAAAGAGTTGAAAAAATATATAGAAATTGTAAATTATAGGTTAGTATAAAAGGAAATATTTTTCGTTGAAATTTAAGACGACATCTTGGCATGAACTATAATAATAGTACATTTATTATTCTTTCTTCCATGCATTATTTTTTTAAAAAAATGTATGATGTATCCCTTTTCAATTTCCTTTTCACACATTTTGTCTTCTACTTTCGTCTTTTTTTAGTAATGCAGCTTCAATTGAGTTTTAAAGTATTAGAAAAATTAAAACAAAAATCCATTCACAATCACGCTTAGAGGAATGAGTTAGAGCCTATTGAATATTATAAAAGATAGGGACAAAACATATTTATATTGTACTAAAACTAATGCAGTGCTTCTCAAACTTTCAATGTTTGCGACCCAATATTAAATCATAATTTGCATCGTGCCCCCTAAATACCATAACGATGTATTAAATTCAATAATACTATGGCGTTAAACCTACAATACGACTTTAATATATTAAGCCCTCCCCCAACGCATATATACGTCTCGCTCAGCCAGTGTGTTAATTGACCGTCTTTCCAAAGTTAAATCTTTTCTGATAACTGCTATCTATAAAATTATTCCGAAGGCTTTAGAAAGCAATAAAATGACCTTGACAGTGTTTACAAAGGATTCACTTATTTTAGAGGATTTTTGATTATGTATTCCTTTTCTTCCACCCACCCCCTCAATACACCACATACGCTTACTTACATGCTAGCTGTAGCATTGAAGAGGGAATCTCATAGTTTTTAATCGGCAATTAAGGGGTTAATTATAAACCATACACACATTATTAAGATAAGTGTTAATGTCGGCATATAATTTTATATATGATAAATCGATAGGGGGGGGGTCACAAGTAATTATTAAACTTGTCCTTAACTTAGTATTGTTAAGTTAATTATAAAATAGATTGTGCACTACTGATGCATTTATAAGTGTATTATATTGTAAATGAGTATTTTATTTTTTTATTATGTCAGAATGTATTTGTGTGTTTGCTTACTTTCAGTAATTTAATAATTTCTAAAAGAATCTTTTTTTTCGAATTTCCAATATGCTCGCGCCCCGTCATACGGTTATCACGCATCCTTAGGGGACGCGCCCCAAGGTTTGAGAAACACTGCGTTGAACAGAAAACAATTGTTTGAACAGAAAGTAATATAAAATATCAGAAAATTATAAAGAAAAAAAATTATATTTCATTCTCATGAAGAAATCTTCTTTTTAACACGCAGCAAACTTAAAAGGAATTTGCACATAAAGTGTCGTTAATTTTCCAGTTAATTGCTGTTGTTACTTATCTCTTTGAAATACTTGTAGATGTATTGTAGGAACAAAATAAAAAATATGATTGTGTTTTTTTAAAGCAATATTTCTTGTCGGTTTACTTTAGTCTATCCAGATCTGATCGATACCATTAACATTTTTTCAAAATGCCAATACATTAATCTGAGCGCTAAAGTAGGATACTATAATTTGCTCGGCCGGGGGTAGCCTAGAGGTTAAAGCATCAGACTCCAGACTGGAAGGCCTGGGTTCTATGTCTGATGCCACCAAATGCCCTCCGAGTACACACGGAATACGTACTCATTAAATCAGTGGGTCCGAAGTCTTGTGGGCTGAGTGACAAGCGCAGGGGACTGTAGAATATTTCTCTTCCCTTCAGTTCCATGCAGAAATTGTGGAGGTGGAGATAGGTGGTGTCGCCATCTATCGTCCCTTCGGAGAATTTCGCCGAGCTAAATCATACTGTCACCTGTATGATGCTCAAGGCCAACGACAGGCGTACTTCTAGCCTTTTGCCACGATGAATTTCGTGGACCTCGATCTGACTACGTCAGACAGGTGGCATTAAAAATAACAACAACATAATTTGCTGGTAATAAGGAAATAATGCTGTAGTAACTCACTATGATTATACAAGTTAAAGTTAAAAGTTTACGAAAAGTTTTGTTAACTAATATGAATTGAACGAAATATGAAATGTATGCAATGAATTCAAAAGATAATGAATAGTAACAACATATTATTTTGCACTCTTGAAATAATGATGGAATTTTTCAACCGATACAATGCGAAAGATTAAGGAATTATTTTAGAATATGTTTCATAATTTTCAGAAATGACATATGGAATTCTATCATCGAAATTAGTTTGCTTTTATAAACTGCTGTGATATTTTCTAAATGCTCTTATTAAAAAGAAACTATTGTTATTTATTTACAATTTGTTTTTCATGAAGTTTTTTCCTTTAATACTAAATCCAGATATACTCCAAAACATAAATTTCTATATTTATTTTGAACTAAAAATATACTATTGTATTTCATTGAAGGAAAGGAGGATCATACACTTAATCGAAAACCAGGTAGAATTAATATTATGTATATTATGTATATGTTTTTTACAATTTGATTAATGATAGATTAATTTGAGACAATCTTAAACGATTGAAACTATATATCACAATCAAGAAAAAGTGAACTGTTAAATGCTTGATGAAAATTCCATGCCTGCCTCAGTATTTTAACATTTACTGATCTTAATTGTATCAAAATAATTCTGAAACTGGAGAAGTAAAATTCCTCTGTCAAGTGTCAAATTTTCAGAGATTTATAAATGTGTCCACAAGCAAGATGCCGGTTTGTTTGAAATTATATGTTTGAAACAGATGTTTTAATTATGCAGATGCAATTATCTCCCTTTCATTGTAACGGTATATTTCAAAACTCCTGGAAAGATTCTTACATATCAAACAATTCTGAATGTATTTAGTTTGATGCATAAAGAGTTGAATATAAAAAAATGCAGTTTGTATCACACTTAAAATTTATCGGAAAAGGAAACTACTTGATAAGATTATTTCAAATCATTTATTTTGTGGAATAAAAGTAATTAAAAGAATTTTTCATCGATTTATAATATATAATTATAAATAGAGAAATAGTTTGGTTTTTTTTAGTTTGCATTTTTATCTTAATAGTTATTTGAATCTAAACCAATTTAATGATATACGAATGTGTGATCCTTTGGATACAGGTTGTGATAAAATCAGCAAAACATTATCTTGATTTGGATCGTAACAGACAGCTATATAAGTAATCTAACACAACTATGTAAGTAAAATTGACATTTACTTGCAAAAATTGCTTCACAATAGGATTAGTAAAAGTTATGAAATGTGGTTAACGGAATTCACTTCGTACATAGTTTACATATACTTGAATTCTTTAAAGTTCATATAATCATTTAGAATAAATGTTACTTAAGAGGGGAAAATTGGTATTTTTAATGAAAACTGAAACCGTAAAAATTTCTTACTACTCAAGGAAATGTTCAAATTGAAATAAAGGGACATGGAAGATAGAAATAAATCTCTGAGATATAATTAATATTATTTTCTTTTATAAACATTTTACTAATGTTTCGTTTTTTAAATGCTTAAAATTAAGTTAAAACTCAATATCAAGTTAAATAATGCAAATCGAATATATATATATATATATATATATATATATATATATATATATATATATATATATATATATATATATATATATATATATATATATATATATATATATATATATATATATATATATATATATATATATATATATATATATATATATATATATATATATATGTTTAAATATTTCTCGAAGGACAAATTGTGTAATTAAACTAAAACTTACTGTTATAAATTATCCAATATTAACAATAATTTTTCATAATTAAGTACTTTATTTATATCAGCAAAATCTTTCTAAAGTTTATCTTTCTAGTTTTCTCGACAACTTCACTATATATAAGATTTGTAATTCTAAGCAAAATTAAATCTATTTAAAGAGAGAGGAACTGAATGCTAGCTTTTAACATGATGTATTATTAGAAAATAATAGATACATAATTATCGGGATTGTACAGTTGCTATTAATGAATTTAAGATGCAAAGCGAAATAGGTCATGTATTTTTCATATTTTTTTTAGCCTAACCTATTGAAGTTTTAAAATTTACCGTATAATATATATATATATATATATAGTATATATTATATATATATATAGTATATATATTATATATATATATATATATATTATATATATATATAGTATATATATTATATATATATAGTATATATATATATATATATATATATATATATATATATATATATATATATATATATATATATATATGTAATGTTCATATTATTCTTAAATCTTCAAAACCTTTTGTTTTTTTAAATTACAATACCCCTATACGTTTTTCATTTGTTATGAAAGAAATATTTTTATACAAAAATAATTGCAGAATTATTAATGTACTTTATGCGCTCTTCAGAAAATTGAACTACTTAAAGAATGTTATTATTGCTGTCATTATTATCGGATGATAATACTAAGTACAATATTTTATTTTAAATATAATTCAATGGAAAATAACTTTTTTGAAAAGAATCAAACATGTAATTACATACTTACAAGTACATTAATATCATAAAAAATGTAATATATTTTGAAAATTTTATAAGTGTAAATACATAGATGATCTGTGAAAAAAATTGGAATATAAGAAGAAAATATTTGTTCACTGTTGAAATCTGGATAATTTATTAAATGCTGTACGCTGTTAATATAGAAGTACTCTGTATACATTTTATTTATCATTCATATTTTAAATTGAAATACATATCTTATAGAAGTTTTACTATCGGTCGTGTCATGAATTCATATCTAATCTGTCGAGGTGCAAACGTCCGTATTTTTCTCCCAGTTCGGATGTGGTCCTCGGCACTTGACCATGGTTCAAAATTCCGCCATCATTAGCCCTCGTGCAGCTTCGTAGTGCTACGTTAATGCAATTCTCTCTCACTGGTTGGACAGTTACTTGTTTGCCTTAAAACTTTTAAATGATATTTGAAAGTAACAATGTTGCACCTAAAAAAATCTATCTAAATAATTAATCTTGTTACGGAATTGTCATATTTGTCATTTCTGAGCAATATATTTTAATGAAACTAGAAATAAGAAGAATTACATAAAAATATTGATGAAAAATGTATGGGCTGTCTGGTAACGCAAATAGTTTCAATGACAAAATTAAATACCAAAATGCATCTAGTGTCAGAAAGTTTAAGAACAATGTTTATTTCTTTAAATAAGGTCCAAATGAAACAGAAGAGTGTAATTGAATGTCGCATACTGACAAAAGTGTTACATATAAAGAGAACAGTTGAAGCATGAGTAATAATAAATATTTTGTGTTTGGTTTATGTAAATGATACGCATAAAATTGGTAAAAAATAAGCATTTCATTCCTAACAGCAAGAAAACAATAGCACACAGCCTTAGGTATAGGGAGGGTAATAACTTTTTATTAAAGAAAATCGATATTTCATGTTATAAATGAGAATATGGATCAAAAGATGTACCAGATTATTTTATTCTTGTATCAGAATGGATTTGATTCCATCAGTTTTCCTTGTTTGAGGCTGAAGATCTGAAATCTTTCATCCAATTTTTCCCAAACAAGTTTAAATGATTTTATTTATTGGAATCTTTCTAGTGCCATTGCATGCACTAGATATTTTTATTTTATTACAATTTTTTGAGAAGAAAAAGGTGTCGTGTGAACATTACTTTCCATGAATAAGAATTCTGCAACTTGTAGCTTCCTGGAAAAGAGGAACATGTGATTCCAGGACCTCATCTTGTTCCATCTATAGAATATCTTCCAAAAACTTGTAGTTCCTTATATCCAGAAGTCACAATGCCATTCACACTAATACGTCATCCATGCTTTAACAATATCGTTCAGTGATACTATGGATATCGTAATATGACCCCTGCTTACATAAAATTACGCTGTGAAAAAATCCTTCTTTAAAGTGAATTTTGGTTCATTGGCGAGCATCACATTACTCCATAAATTATCTATTTAGATTTCATGTTCTCGAATTCATATAGAATGGTTCTGTTCCTCACACAAGTCAATGATAGACAAATGGTGGGACATCTAGCATACAGGTCATTTATTTTGAGCTATCTGTAAACCGTTATCCAAGATGTATTTTTTTTCATGGCTGCTTGAAGTTCCAAAGACAAATTTCTAGTGTACATTGTTACGGTTATGTTGTATGGTTTCAGTTGAAATCTCTCATTCTTGTATATCTATTACAACTTGACATTTCCAATGACTTGATACTATTTTTACATCGTTTAAAAATTAAAAACAGCTTAACATTCACGATACTGTAGACTTCTGCCTGTGTGTCATGCCCTTTCTAAAATTCCTATGTATCTATCTTTTAAAAACAAGCCAATGCGTCTTCTTTGAAGCATAATCAATATTTTTACAGAAGTTGAAATATGCACTAGCTCGTTAATTATTCATATAACTAGAATTTTGAATGCATATTATTATTACTTTACTTGCAACATTACAAATTTCATCTTCCATATTATCAGGTCATTGGCCAAAAATATACATTTATACATTTATTAAGTAATATTAATAGATTTAGGCGCATTTCTGGCTTTTCTGTTTCGATTAATCCTTTCAATTTTAGCTTCTAATTATTCATAATCCTTGTACAACCTTTAACTTCTTGAAAATGAAATATCATTTTCCCCAAAAGTGTGTCTCAAGTGTTTTTAAACATAAGATAAATAAAGGATTTAAGTATCTTCATTTCAAGTAAAATAACGTTTATTTAAATTTATATTTGTATCTTTAACTAACAATTTTATTTTATTTCACTTAATTTTTCAGATAACTTATTTTAAAATAAGCAACGTGTTACCCAATAAATCATGTCTGATTTTACAATAATAAATAATGACTACCTATTAAACTATATTAGAGCAATTTTAATCCATTTTTTTCTGAATTTTGCAATTAAAATTCACTGTGAAGTGAAAATTACAGAAGTTGAAATTCACTTAAGGAAATAATTATACAAAAAAGTTGTGTTACCTTTTAATTCAATATGAAATTTACATGTACAACAAATATCTCTAGATTTAAGCCAATAATTTAATGTGTATGATTGACGACCATAACAAATGTAAATAAACGTTATTAATTAGCAAATAGATGCTTAATTCTTATACCAAATAGAAAGGCATGGGAAATGTGATTTGCAAATACAATATTATTTAACCGTGAGACTTCTCATGTATGTGATTAATTGGAATTGCACACCCTAAACAGAGTATGATCGTAATAATTCGCATAACTGACGTGTGAGTTGTCATACTGACAGGTTAAAATCGTTATTGCTAATTTTAGGCAAGGATGTGCAAATAAATTTATTTACTATAAATATCCATCTTTCTGAAATAATTGCTAAACAAAATGTTTATATGATGAAAAGAAGAAAGTAAATTTAGTGCTCATTGGTATTTAACGTAATGATATAAATCTTATATGTTTAATTATATAAGGTTTATTATCCCTTTTCTCTAAGACGCGGATTTTTTGTGTTGCATGATTTGTTGGCTGTCTTAATCTTAAAGGCATTCATAAATAATGCTACCAAAAATGAGGAATGGATTAATACCAATTAATTTTTATATTATACGATGTTTTCCCCCTAATTATTTGCTTGTCAAATAAAACACAATGAAAGATATGATCACATATCCATTTCGTAGTTGGATTGCTGATTAATTGTTCCAAAAATTATAAGTGATATCAATTGCATAAACTATGATATCAGCTATAAAAGCGATTTTACACTTCGTTCAAATTTGCTCATGGTATGCCAGTTGCCAGTGCACATATCCATAGTTCGGGAAGGTTGAACATCTCCAGAAAATTGCACATTTTAAAAAAAAACTACTTTGGTAATTGAAGGCAAATTTTATTCCTTGCCTTAAAAATCAAAATCTAAATTTTTTTGTTAGAATTAATTATTTCGTTTCAAAGATGATTAAGAGCATCTGTTCTGAATGAAAATAAAAAACATTTTGACTTTAAAAAGAAAAAGTATTATGTATCATCTTTAGTATTTTGGAGCAATGAAATTTTTTTCTTATTTTTCAACGTTTATCACTGTATATATATATATATATATATATATATATATATATATATATATATATATATATATATATATATATTATAAATGCGAAAGTTTGTGAGGATGTTTTGGAGTCTTTCACGAAAAAAAAGGTCATGGATTTTAATGAAACTTTACAGTAATATAGCTTATACATCAGAATAACACATAGGTTATAATTTATAAAGATTTGTGAAAAGTGTCCAAAATATAAAGATTGATTGATTTAATATTAACGTCGCACTGTTCAGCTACACGAGGGCTTTTGGTGACGGACCACGTAATTTTGAACCATGGTCAAGTGACGTGGACGACACCTGAGCTGGCACCCCCTCTCCTAACTACCACACCACACCAACGGGAGGACGTTTCAGCTCTCGACAGATTTAACGTGCATTGCTGCCCTACACGGTGGGTCTTAAGTGGTACGTACTGGGATCGAACTCGTGACCAGGCAAGCCACGATCCGATACCTATACCACTCGGCTACCGCAGCCACCAAAATATAAAGATATTTGTCACGTAAGTAGGAAAAAATTCTTCCATCTGAAAGCAATTCTGGCTTGCTCTGCAAAAAAAGCCCACGTCAGCATATATCTATCTTTTATTTGTAAAAGAACTCTTTTTGTTTTGGCTACGCAAGGCGCTCGCTTCTAATTAATTCCTGTAAACAGCATAATCTCTAATTTATTTTATTTCAGAATAAAACTAAGTTTTCAAAGAATAGATTGTTATAAATCTCTCTTTAATTTAATGTTTTTAATGATTTTATTATGCACATTTGGTAGTAAGAAATTAATATTTTTTCAAAATAAATACTTTTATTGCTTCTGGTACTTACAGTAGATAAACTTTGTCTTTTTCACACTACATCATTTGGACATATTTCCATAGTTTGTTTGGGGTTAGTAGTTAATTATAACGCTATAATTTTAATTGAATAGGCGGATATTGCATTTTTAAGTATAAAAATAATTCTAACTACTGTACTGTATTTTTTGGAGTGAGTGCATATTAACGTCGAACTGTTCAGCTACACGAGGGCTTTTGGCAACGGACCATGTAATTTTGAACCATGGTTAAGTGACGTGGACGACACCTGATGTGGCACCCCTTTCTCCTAACTACCACACCACGCCAACTTAGAAGGAATATTCTACCAATACTTAGCAGGAATATTCTTTGAAATCCTATCGTCCAAGATATATGACATCATGGGTTCTATGATGAGTATTTTAGCGGGGAAGGTGAATAGTTTTGTAGCAGATATTGCGTTTTCAGCTGCCGGCGTTTTCAGCGGTTGCAAAGATTATTTTGTCCCAAAAAATAGTTAATGTCAAAATTTAAGTGTCTTATGTTCTTGTATGTTAATGAAGACCTTAGAAAATGATTTGACTATTTATTTTAAGTAAACGGTGTATATAATTAATTTTACAGTGGAATATGTTTAATTAATTTATTAGCTCTAAGGGATTACATTTTCCAAAGTAGAGTATTCTATTTATGTGTATGTCCCTTATTTTTAAATGTAGTGATCAAAAAAAAATATTTCATGAAAAAAACTGCTGTAAATCATGATGCGGTAGTTAAAGCATTAACTTGCATGGCTCCCCTACAAGGCTGGCCTTACAAAACTCTAATAAAGCTTGAGCTATGAAAGTAGCTAGACATTTGCCAATTTCACTATCGTTATCATTTCGCTGTGTATTTAATTGAATCTCCATTATAGCCATTATAATTTAAGAAACGGCATTGCTTGCAAATATTACAATTTTAACATAAAATAAATACAACAGAAAGTAATAATAATGTATTACACTTGAAGATATAAATTATTTACTCTATTTTAAGTGTTCATTAAGCAACACTTTTAACAATGTGTTACTTTTGCTGAGGAGAGATCAGCTTAGGGAGTTAGTTTCAAAAATCGACCCTCAGGAGTGTTACGGGGAACTATAAACAAAAAAAAAAACATTTTATCAGCTATTAGATCTACATACTGAAAATTTAACAAAGGTGTTTTTCTTTTCTTTTTTTATTTAACTGAGATATGCAAAAAGCTTTTTTTGTTTAGTTTGCAATTCACGTAAAATTAACTCATTAAAAACCTCTTTATCCTTCAATCGGTGTTGTTTTATTTTTCAGATCACCCGTCCGAAGAACGGGTATACCAGCTAGTATATATATAAATGTGTGTTAAATTAATTTTGTCATGAAGTAAGCTTTTAGTTCCCAATTTTCTTGCACGAAGGTAGTGGCTAAACAGAACATTTGTAATTAACGGAAGTGTTAAAAAAGTGCTGTTCCACAAAATTAAACCTGCTTAATTTAATATGCATGTGTCATAAGGAGTGCTGAGATATTCACGAAAGGGTAAGGCATTATAGAATATCAGTTTGGAATTCATTAATACATTTATCTTATTTAATTGAAGAGGTGAATCGTACGACTGATTCGCCTCAGATTATTGGTGACGAATCTTTTGAATTTGCTCCGCGGTCATGTGAAGATGACCATGAGTACTTAGCTACCTCTTCCCTGTCATTACTTTTAAAACAATGCATTAAGCAATACATTTTTATCAATTGTGTTTGGAATGTACACTCATGTCCATAAATTAGGGATAATGAAGTTCAGGCAAAGAAAGAGACAGAAGCAAAACAAATTTGACTTATTTGTAAAGTCTATTTATTAAACAAAAGGCAAAGAGCAAAAAAGAAGCTATATGTCTGACAAAATTAATAAAAATTGCAATTTTTACTCCCTGGAGAAAATTTCAAAAAAAAATCTATTTACAAAAAGCAGTATAACATGGTAGTATGATAATTAAAACGGAGTATGTCTCCCGGACGATGCAATAAAAGCATTACAGCGCCTAGGCATGCTGAGTATCAACATATCAATCTGATCTTGGGGAATATTACACCACTCATCAAGCAATGCAATCCGAAGTTTCGGTAGACAGGTGGGAGGGAGTTGACGGGTGCAATTCATTGGTCAAGCATATCCCACTCATGCTCTACTGGATTCAAGTCTGCTGAGTATGCTGGCCAATCCATACGGTTGATATCCTTAGATTGAAGGCATTCGTCTACAATGTTTGCACGGTGAGGACGAGCGTTGTCATCCTTAAACAGAAATTCAGCACCCACGGTGCCCCGAAACAAAAATACATGTTGTTCCAGAATGACATCCCGATAGATGTGGCGTGTCATCGTTACACTCTGAACATGCAGGTCAGTTCTATAGAAGCAAGAATTACTCTTATCCAAACGAGCCATCCTGTACCACTGTAACGGTGACGTTCAATGGTGTTTTTTTGGTGGTAACGGGTAATTGGAGCTATCCATATTAAAGTCCGGTGAGAATCAGACTGCAAACTAAACCTGAACTCGTCGGAAAACATTACACAAGACCCCTGTCGTGGTGTCCACAATGCATGCCGTTTACTCCAGGTTAATCGCAAGAGACAATGAGTTGCGGTACGTGGAACACATCTGACAAGCTTACGAGCATATAGACCAATGTGCCCTAAGCGTCTGCACATGATCTGCCTTTAAACTGTCGTACCGGTTGCTGAAAGAAAGCTGACGAGACAGGTCTGATGCTGTGCTCCGTCTGTTTTTAGGCAGTTACTGCCAAATACCGGTCCTCATTCGGCGTTGTAACTCGGGAGCGACCTGTGCTGTAACATCTACTTACATTACCATCATCTTGGAATCGTTGCCAAAGCCTGGAGATGACACTGTGGGTGATTCCAAGTTCCTCGGATACTTCCAGCTGGGTACGTCGACATTCCAGTCGTCCAATAATTGTACCATGTTAAAAACCATCCAAATGCTTCCTTTGTGCCATAACTATGCGGTTATTGCACTGAAAGGCTTTTAAAGCGCTTATGAACAATTTTACTTCTTTCCCACCATACCTTTTATACCCTTCTCTTACACTCTCATCATCTGATGGTTTCCTGTAATTTGCATATTTTTCTTCAAGATGTGTGTGATAATTCTACAGGTGAAATTTTTTTTGTAGAGTTCAATTTCTGTGTGTTTCTTAATTATCCTTAATTTTTGGACATGAGTGTATTATATTTTCCTATATAATGATTCTTTTAATGCATAAATAGTAAATACATGGATCGTCGTCTTTTGCTTTTTTAAATGTAAAATTTATCCACATTTTAGCTTAATTAAATCATATTTTTACTAGTGAATTCAAGTAGATTACATGGAGTTATTCTACAGTTATCATTAGTTTGCCACTTTTTCATATTTATCCACTAAGTTTATGTTTCAAAGGTGAAAGTTTTGGGTATTATTATATATTTTAATATATATACAAGAATTTAAGCACCGAAACGTGAGGAATGTGTTAAAAATTGTTATTCAAGAAAAGAGTAAAACAATTGTCACATTGTGTTTTTTTAATACTATACTATTTATTCCATTTTCTTTAGACGTGTATTGAATTCCTCATAGATTGTACTTCGTTTCATTTCAAAATGGTTTAAAATTCCTTCACAAAGACCTAAACATGAAAAGATTATATATTTAGGCATTCATCAATCAATGCAGAATAATTTTTTAATACATAATTTTTCTTAGTTAAATTTTTATTTCTCAGTGCTTCTTATTCTTATTCAAGCCTAAAAAGTACTTTTTATTGTGTTGTTTTTATTTAACAAGGTACAAATCTAATAGCAAATTATGGAAAAAGTCACTGCCTCTGTGATTTCTGTCATAAACCTTTCATGTAGGTCAATACATTTAATTTTTTTAATAAAATAAAATTCTTGAAATATACTTCAAACGTGACACTATTTATTATTTAAAATTTAATTTCTAAGTTCGCAGCAAAAAAAATAATTTAAAGAAATGTAAGTAGTATGTAGTTTTTATTATAAATATACTTACATAGTAAGAAATAATTATTTCTGTTTTAATATTGACTTCCAAAGTGCTTATAATTACAATTGATATGAAAAATATTTAAATAAAAGTATTACAATTTTATAAAAGGTGTACATCATAGACTATATACTACATCTTTTCACGAACAAAATGTGTAGGACATTTAAAAAGTCACATAAATACTTCATTTTCAATATATATATATATATATATACAGTCCAGTCACATTAATGTGACCATCTGTCAAAAGCCAGAATAACCACCTTTCGCAGAGCGGACTGCTGCGAGACGTGCAGGAAGAGAGTCACTTAGGTCTCTGAAGGTGTTGTCTGGGATGTTGAGCCATGCCGACTCTAATGTCGTGGCCAGCTGCGCTAGATTACGCGGTTGAGGATCCAAGGCGCGAACAACTCGATCGAGATGGTCTCACAGATGCTCGATTAGGTTTAGGTCAGGTGAGTTTGATGGCCAGGGGAGGACGGGAAACTCATCATGGTGCTCTTCGAACCACGCACGTACACTGGCAGCTGTATGGCACCTCGAATTGTCCTGCTGGAAGATGCCATCATCCTGAGGAAAAACAATGCGCATGTAGGGGTGGACATGGTCCGCAAGGACAGATGCGTACTTGTATTGATCCATCGTGCCTTCCACAATGATCAGTGAACCCATAGAATGCCAGGAAAACATTCCCCAGACCATAATGCTCCCTCCTCCAGCTTGGACCGTTCCGGCAATGGTTGCAGGGTGGTTCCTTTCAGAGGTTTCGCGCCTTATACGCCAACGTCCATCTGTCCGATGGAGCATAAAACGCGATTCATCTGAAAACGCTACCTGTCGCCACTCAGTGGACGTCCAGCTGCTGTACTGGCGTGGAAATTCTAGCCTTCGTCGTCGATGAACAGTAGTCAGCATAGATGCACGAACTAGGCGTCTGCTTCGGAGGCCCAGACGCAGTAATGTTCGCTGAATAGTAGTTTGCGAGACACTTTTGGTAGCCCCTTGGTTCATTTTGGTGGTCAGTTGCTCAACGGTAGCCCGTCTATCTGCCCGAACGCATCTCCGCAACCGTCGTTCGCCTCTGTCATCTATGGACCGTGGTGCACCACATTTGCCACGTCCCTGATTTTGAACAGTCCCATTTTGCCATGCACGGTACACTTTTACCACGGCGGCATGCGAACAGTTCACAAACTCAGCCGTTTCGGAAATGCTTCCACCCTTGGCCCGAAAGCCAATGATCATGCCCTTTTGGACGTCGGATAAATCGCTTCGTTTCTGCATTACGCCAATAATTGAAATGTTTTCCGAAGCCCTCAGACACCCTTTATATACGCTCAACTGCACTGTGTTGCCACCTGCCTTCTGTGACTGGTTATTTAACTCTGACGTGGAAAGTACGTGGTGGTCACATTAATGTGACTGGACTTTGTATATATATATATATATATATATATATATATATATATATATATATATATATATATCCTTTTCACTTCTTTCGCATCTCATTTTTATCATTTTATATTTAAAAAAAATATTAATTTAAAAATAATATAAATTTAATTAATTTCTATTATTATTCTGATCAAATGTTAAAAGTAAAAGAATACACTTTCTATATGGGAAAAAGACAATGGATATATCTAACCTCATGTTGTTTCTTAATAACTTTGTGATAAAAAAAAAGAAAAAAGAACACCCAAGAAGTACCAATAAATAACGAGAAAATTTTCTAAGTACGACGACCGAAATTAACAGATCAGAAATTGTTGTATCACATCAAAAAGATAGCCAAATCCATTTCCCTGAATTGCAGTCCAGTGACAGCATCTCTCTCTCTCTCTCTTTCTCGACTAACCTCATTTACTTAAGGAAACCAAAATACTTGTGTGTAGCACCGCGAAAAATCACCATTCCCATGATAGCTGGAGAGACTCATTCTTGTACCAAGAGAAAGTGGTGAAACTATTTACCTGAAGGTATGTCCTAGGGAACAAAAAAGAACAAAATAAAATACCGACACCGTTTGTTTCTGCTCATTGAAAAGGGTTTTGTTCGAATAAGAAGAAACTTAGTTCACTTCAACAGGGTCGAGAGTTTCTCTTTTACATTTAACTGTGTATGGTAAGCTATAAAAAAAGAAAAAAAAAACTAAAAAAAAAGTTACTTTCTTATTTTATTGTAGAATAAGAACACAAAATATTTAAGTTTTCAAAATAATTTTATATAAATACCATATCAAGAACAAACTATCAATGAAATAAAATCAAAAATTGTTCTTTTTCATTTAAATATATTTAACTGTTTTCTCTTTTTATTGGGGAAGCTAAAGTTACATACTTTGAATTCTGAACTGAAGAACTCTTCCTCACACATTTTCCCATAAAAACATATTTGAAAGTTTTCAAAGCAACACTCTTTACAGGTTGTCTCTGAATCACTTGTTTTATGCATATCCGTGGCTATATGTGTATTTAAATTTTTCCTTATGTACATTTTTACAAAATTTCAAGATTGTAATGTATTCCGAAATCTATCAAAAGTTTTATAAGTTTATCATTGTTTAATTCTTACTTGTTATTAGAATGTATGAAATAAAAAGAGTAATTATATTTTACAAAACCAATAGGTAAAACAAGGAAAATTTAAGGTCGAAAAATGAGGGGAAAGAAAACTAACATTTTAGAAAATTTTAAAATTTCCATAAATTGTGATAATTTTACTCAGGAACTTTTGAAGTTATAAGGATTATTATAATTAAAATTTGTATGCCCTTATTATCAAAACTTGATTTATTTGAATTTTATCTATAAAGAAATTCGAATTTTTATGTGGCTTTATATTTTAACGAAAACTGTCATCAAATTTTTAAAAAAAGGTTTCAATTTATTTCGTTGTTTATATTTTGTAGTTCATATTCAGTACTGCGTATAGAAAAAGGAAATTTTTATAGTAGTATTGAATATTTTTCTGTTTTGAAAATGAAAATAATTTAACATTTCAAATATAAGTTAAACATATTTCATGCTAGTGTATTTCAGTTTAATGCTACACAAAATATTTTAATGAAAATAATTACAGTAAGATTTCACAAAATGAACTTAACTGAATTTAATTTAAATACTGCTGAACTCCGAAAATTGCAATAATTTTTGGTTTAATTTTCAATAACAGATGGAAAACCTTTTTAATATGCCAAAAAATTTAATATACTAAACCCCAATTATTTCCCCCGAGAAAAATATTAATTTGCATCCGTAGTTTTTATACGGTTTTTTTATTCATTCTGGATAAACCTTGATCAAGTATCTGAAACTCAATAAAAATGCATTTATTTTGAAACCGTTTTGAGGTAAATGAAAACCAAAACTTAAATAACTATTTATAAGCAATATTAAATAAAAAAATATTATTTGTTGCAATGTTTTAGCTTGAATTACCGGAGTGCATTTTAGAAAATCCCACATACATTGCATGGCCTTAAGACCTGGGAACTGCTTCGACCAATTTAAAACATGCACATTCATATCGAATGCTTAATATATTGATTCATTGACTTTTTGTTTAGTGCATTACTTTGCTGAAGTTATACGCTTTCCACATTTATACTACCGAATAATTTACTAAAGAATGGCTCTAGAGTGCTTTGAAGAAATTAATGTACTTTTTGACTTTCTTTCATAAATGAACATTTTGCCTACCATGTGAAAGCTATGTATTCCCAAATCATTAAAGTAAATGAAACATTAAAAATTAATGAGAAAGTTGAGACCAAAAACTTTCAGGGTGCATGTGAGATATAGATGTAAAACTAAGCATACCAAAAATATTGATTCCCCAGAAAAAGAAAATAGTTGATAGCTGTTACTTTTAAAATGTTTGTGAGACTAAGTCTAAGACACACACACACACACACACACACACATATATATATATATATATATATATGCCTGTGTGTGTGTAATCTGAACTTCCTACTCTCATACACAATACCATTTCAACCCTACTTTTAAATGACAACTCTGAAGTAGGGAAAAGTTCGAAAGGATTTCTACTGTTGTGTCGACCAGATCAACATCCCATATCAAAAGTCATACGGTTGCATTTTCCGGGAATAAGACGGACGACGCCCTCCAAGCTCTTTTGCCCTTGAGCTTAGCTTTTCCGCAATTTGTTTAGTCGGTGAGACGTGATTTTCTCCGCAACAATAACTTTTACTTAAGATTTCTCGAACTGTTTCTGAAAAATATATGTGAGCAGCAAATGAATGATTTGTAAAGGCCTGATTTATTATTATCTAGCACGTTTCAAGATACATTTTTTAAAGAGTTGAGTAATTCTTTGGTGCAAGTACATTTAGTGAATATCAAAGCAATTATTGGAATTAGGAATAAAAATGCATATTTAATTATTTCTGCTTTTTAATTCTTGCTGTCTAAAAATTGACTATCAAATAGTTTCTGCCACTTCAGGTATTAAATTCTTGAATGTGTAAAGAAATTATACACGATGAAGAGCCGGTAATAATGGGTGATGTCTTGAATAGGATCTTAATGTTTATTTCTATTTACATTTGGAAAAAGCTCAGATGATTTTTTTTTAAACAAAGTATCTAAGGACTTACTAATTTGTTATGTTTGTGCAGTTTAATAGAATAAAAATGAAATCATTCTTGTTTTATCATTTACAGAATACTATCATTTACAGAATATGTAAGTTAAGAGATGAAAACAAAAAATAAATCTAAATTTTGTGAACTGTTTTATCTAATTAATCAAAAGACCATTCTACTTTATTCCTCAGTAAATACTTACTCTTACTAGTTCTTTTGGTTTTATAGGATTAAATGTTTCTTAAACATATTCATCATTGTATTATTTACTGGATTTTGGAAATCAAGAACCTCATCCGGCTCTTTATTTATATCCATTTATTAGTTTTGGGAAATTCGGTCATCAATTCTGACTCGAATCTCGAATGTTAATGTATTACTTGGATTTACTGATGAAATCTATGTATTATTTTTTTACTTTTAAAAGAGGAATAAGCCAGAAAAAGAAGCACATTAATCTAAAATGCGCAAGACTTCAGTCATCGAAGGAATTATTAATTCTGCTGAGAAAAATGAAAACCAAAATAATAAAAAGATGAAATTTATAGCATATTTTGTATAATCCTATAAATTAGGCTAATGTATGTCAAAATACATCACCTTCTATTATGTATGATCGATAAATGGGCGTATTCTGCTACACAAACTATAAATTTACCTTTTTCCTGTAATTTGCTTTGCTTGCAATATAAATCATTTCCCAGGAGAAATTTTCTTCTTAGAAAGTATCTACTTACAACGATGTGAAATGAGATAATAAAAGGAAGAAGTACGTTCTACCTTTTCTGTATAAATGACTTGGAATAACATTGAGTAAATATTACGCCACATATAAGCTTTCTCAATGGAAATGAAATATAGCAAAGCAAGATAATAGGGCATCTTTGATATTAACTTTTGGAATGACGAGTGAAATTTATAGTTTTCTTGGGGTATGAAGATGAACGTTTCCTTTTTATAGTCTACATATTATGCATTATAATTGCGTCGGATTATTTACAAAAATAAAAGGTGTACTTTTGATTTCAATTAAAAGCGTAATCGTTTATTTGATTTTCTGTCTATTTTCTTTTGAAAAAATTTGGTAAACTATAATAAGTATTTTCTTTTTATGTACTGCGTCACGTTTTTTGAGAAAAAAATATTCCTTTATTTTGTTGTAAAATTTTGGGAAAAAACCATTCCAAAAATTAGCGTACATTTCTTTGCTTGTATTAAAGAGTTATTATTCGTCTCAAAATGTTTCTGTAATAGTTTTATTAACCCGCGATCACACGCACGGGGTGTTTTGTATACCCCAGCAACAAGAAAATCCTTCCAGGATTCTAAAAACAATGCGTAGAACCACAATTTTTCTGTAGCTGCACACTTTAGGTCATTGAACCTTCAGGTCTGATGCAATCCTTCTTTCTCGAACGATTTGAATGTAATGACTTTCAAAAGTTTATCTGGGGATCTGAGAACTACCGCGAGAAGTTGAGCATATGTATACAGTCTGCTCTGAATGTTTGGAAAATGATTAAAATATTTTTCTACTCTCTATAATCATTATATTATAAATTATAAAGTGCATTTATTACTGGTATGTATACGTTTTACTGGTTTATTAAAAAATATAAAATTATGTGTCTTAAAATGAAAATTTTGTATGTTTAGTTTAAATTAATGTTAGTCTCATTTGTATGCAATAAATTTAATAATTTTACTTGTATAATACAGAAAACACCTTGTACTTTTTAAATATGCATCGTAATGACTTAATTTTATTTTCATAATTAAATACACGTTTTAAATGTTTGGGGTGTTCTGTACACCCTGCGAGTGACGACGTCAGCAAAAGCAGGCGCGAGTGACCGCGAATTAATAAAATATAATATATAAAATATAATATAGTTAGAAAAAAATCACACATATATAATTTAATGATTAATTGGTATTGTTTTTTGAAAGTATATAATATAGTTGGAAAGAATCAGATGTACTATTTCATCTAAATATTAGTTGGTGTGAATTATAATGAAATTAATCCATGATCCTTTACACAGTGAGGTTCGAGGACCTTTAAATGAATGTCTGTAAAACTAAAAATGGAATTTACTGGCATAAAGATAAATAGTTAAATTACCAAACCGAAACATATTAACACAACTTTCTATCCTGCAAACATATTTAGAAACAGCCATAATAATAATCCTTTAATCACTGGAACAAGCATATCACGTGCATTTATATATCAAGGGAAGAACTGATGTCATAGTAGAAAAGAGAACTTTATACAAAACTTCATGCAAATTAGATGAGGCACGATTCTTAGCGGTATGGTTAAATAGCACCAAGATCTGCTTGTACTTTATTTGATGGAAATTCCAAGTGAGGTAAAATCAGGTTGAGTGTTTAGTTCCGACTGTAATTACTATTATTTGGTAGAAAAACTTTAATTTGCATTACTCTTATGTTTGAAAAGGCTTCATTAGTTTTTGTAATTGCATAAATATGGTAAAATATGTTCTAATTAAATAATAGTTTTCAAAGGCAAAGTTTGGAAAATAGTAAATTGAAAGCAAAATTTTTGAAAGTATGGGGTGTAAAAGTTATTTTTATTAAATTATCCTCAAATTTAAGCATAATGGACGATTATTAAAAAAACATCAATCTAAAACACAGGGCGTATCACTCTTTTAAAATTAAAAGTTTATATTTCCTTATAAAACTTCTTTGAAACGTTTTTAAGTATATTTAATAGTTATTCATTTATTTGTTTACTGTTCAAAAGTCCTCTCATTTACAGGTAATCCAATATTTAGTAAATCTGCTTTAAAGACGAAAATCTGAGATTGTAATACGCATAATCCAACTATTAATTTTAAAACGCGACCACAGGATATTTTTGTAGCATTTCTTTACATATATACATGTTTTTAATTGTTTACTGTATAATTCAAAAAGTGTTCATTTTTTTGTAAATTGAACTGATATTTAACAGAACAAAATATATTCATCGAGTAAGCTTGTAAAAACACTTGCATGGAATGATAAAAAGAAGAGTAATTAATAAAAATAATTTTATGCATATTCATTATTCAGTTTTAGGCTAACTGCTCCTCTGTTAAAGTGCGTGCCTCAGTTTTTAAAGCCATTTTTATTTGGAATTCTTAATATTCTATTCTTTTATTGCAAAGTCTATTATACACTCTGTCGCAAAAAAATATATGCACCCAGAAGAAATTGAGCTACATTCACGAAATTTGGTATGCATGTAGTGTATATGAAAATAAACAAATGATTAAAAATTCAGAACAAAATATCATTTTATTAAGCGGTTACAGCTTGCAAAAGGTTAAAAATCAGTAAGTAGTAAAGCCACCTCTGGCAGCTATACAAGCCGAAATTCGGCGTGGCATCGATTCAATTAGATCACTTATGACCCCCTGTGGAAGATCCTGCCATAGTCTTTGCATCTGCGCAGTTAATTCTCCTGTATCTCAGGACGGCTGCAGTTGCCTTCCCAGCGCGTCCAGACATGCTCTATTGGCGAAAGATCTGGTGACCTGGCAGGCCATGGTAGGACGTCATATCCTTGAAGACATTGTTGGGAGAGTCGTGCAGTATGTGGACGAGCATTATCCTGTTGATAAATGGCACCTGGGTGACTTGATAGCATGGGTAGCACAATTGGCGTTAAAATATCGTCCACGTATCTGCGAGCTGTCAAAGTGCCTTGAAGGACCACTAAAGATAATCGTGTGTCCCAAGAAATTGCTCCCCACACTGTCACACCTTGTGAAATTGCTGTATGCCGCTCGACAATAAATGCCGGATCGGACCGCTGGCCGGTGCGCCTCCAGACACGTGTGCGGTGGTCATCAGCACTGAGACTGAATCGGGATTCATCACTGAAGATGACACGTCTCCAGTCTGTCACACCCAAGTTGCCGAGGTCGGCAAAAATCCAGTCGACACTGCCTATGATGTGGGGTCAGTGGTAAGCGTCTTAGCGGACGTCGGCTCCTCAAGCCAACTTCGGTCAGTCGTCTCCTTATGGTTTCTCTTGATGGCACTGGATGTCTGGAAGGAGGTAAGTGGCGTTGAATCGATGCTAGCGACGTTGTTGGTGCCGAAGTGGCCACTCTTCTGATTGCACGATCCTCGCGATCATTTGTGTTCCTGGGACGTCCTGACCCTCCGCGACGGTACACTCTACCTTCTGTGATCCACTGTTGCGAACACCGAGCAACTACCATATCGCTCCGACCGAGGTGGCGGCCGATACGTCTATTCGACCAACCTGCTTCTCTGAGGCCTATTATACGGCCCCTATCAAAGTCCGTCAGCTGCTCGTACTGCCGCCGGTTACGTCTTAGAGGCATCCTAAGTCTCAATATCGTCTATCAAATTTATCAGATTCGTTTGGATAGAAGTACGGGGCTCGTACTCATGCTTTTAAACTCTCCCAGTTGCGCAACTAATATGCGCATAGCACACTAGCCTTGTCTCATTGGCTTCGAAATTTTAATCATTTGCATATCTCTTACCAGACTACATTCTTGCCGAGTTTCGTGATTGTAGCTTGATTTCTTCTGGGTGCATATATTTTTTTGCGACAGAGTGTATTTCCTATTAGCTATGTATGGTATTTTGATATGGTGTCAGAACTATTGGTAACAAATGTTTAATTGGAAGTTTACCGTATTGCAGGCCGTTTGGTTGGCGCGTAGTCAGTATTATTGAATGATGGTTCCCATAATACTGAGTATTGTTTCAGGTTTTAAAGCCTGGAGGCTGAACTGAGTATTGTTTGCATCCAACTGTATAGTAATATTAACAATGATCATATATCTACCACAAAAAGACGTTTTTATTGAGAGAATTACATGGAAAAGAACGAGCGCATAGAAAGAAACAATATGGTTTGGAACAAAAGAAGAGGGTATCTATACTACGAAAGTGAGGAATTTTAAATACGTGATATTAAGAATTACATTAGTAAAGTAAGAATGTATTTTTTTTTTTATGAAGAATGCATTTTTTTGTCTTTAAATATAGGAAATCTTAATGTGATTTTATTTAACCTTATGAATTTTCAAGTTTTAGCAGTTCGTTCTTGCTGATATCCATGCATTTTGTAATATGTACACTAAGCAAATCCGCTATTAGGGTTAACGTTTTTGTAATTTAAAATATATCCTAGATTATGTTATCTCCTCCTCAATTTTCAATATTTTGTTCAGAAAAATAATTTAAATTTGTCAACTAAAAATTCCATTTCATTTTGAATTTCTTCATCAAATTTTAACTAATATCATTTTAATGACTTTAAAGTGCCCTATAACTTACCGGATATTTTGAGTCGTAAGCATCAAGTAAATGTATTAAATGTTTTAATCGCATGGAACATTTGATTTCATAACTATTCATGTACTTAAAATAATTCCATTGTTAACAATATCTGCGTGCGTTGTAGAGAGTAAAATTACAAACACAATAGTTGTACATCATTACGATAGTTTTTCATAATATTCTAATTTTTGTATTTATATTTTAAGAATAAACATAACTAAGAAAACAGTTCTTAGTTTAGGCCTAAAATATATATCGGTTATAACTACATTTAAGTACTTCAAAAGTCTATAATTTCCAGAACACAGTAATATACATTCTTAAAAATGGTCAATAATGCATTTACATTTAGTTTCATAAATCATCTTACTTAATTTGAGAATATTCTTTTCTTAAATACAGTCAGAATGTATACAGCCATTAAAATCCTTTTAGAATAAAACAGTTTTAATACAAAAAAATATTCTACTTGGTTACTTAGACCTAAAAATAACATAGCAATTTTTATGAAGCATATATTGTACAATAAGATTTGCATTCTATTATATATTCAAATACTTTGGGGGAAAGTAAAATCTTACAGTCTAATAACTGTTATAGTTCTTTAAAAATTTAAGCTTTTCGATATATATTTTGTAGTTTCAGTGCAGCAAAAATAAATATAAATTTCTGAAAAATACATGAAAATATTCAAAAATTCCCAATGGACACTAGAACTGGGAGCAAAGTAGAGAAAAAGGGGCAATGGCGTTAGTCTTAACTAAGAATTTATTTGCGTTGAATTTTTTAACATTTATGTTTATTGAAGATAACAAATATGTTTAAGATACAATCCACAGTATCCGTAACTGCGAAATTTCCCCCCCGCAAGTTATGTCTTTTCTTTCATATTAAAATGTGTATAAATGTAACAAATGGTGTAGTAACTTCTTTTTCCATTTAAACGTTCTTTATTTGAAAGACTTGAATATTTTTATTCTTAGTAACAATTTTTACCAATAAAATGAAAAGAAAACCAGCAATAAATTTACGTTTGCATTATTACTTTGCAATCATTAAAACTAACACATAAATACTTAAAAAATAATATTATATTATGAATTTCTTTTTCAGATTAAAATTTAACAAATGTTTTATAGAAAATATCAGTATTTAACTGCGTATGTAATACTAGATATTATTCAAATATAATGAATACTCCCACCAGGTTTTACGAAATTAAAAACTTTTTCAGATATCAATAAATAAATAATTGCTAAAGAACATAACCTCAATTTATGTTAGCTAAGCTTTCATTGAAATTATTCATTGCTGCAGTGTCTTAGGCTAAAAAAATAATTTGAATGTTTTATTTAAAAATGACATTAAATGCATATTTCATTTACATATTAAATAAAATATTTATATTTAGCAGATAACACTTACTTATTACGATCTTACTATAGATAAACTACTAAAATAAATAAATTTTTAACTACTTATTGAATGCAGTGATACTCCGAACTTACACGTTAAGGGGAACTAAGTGATAACCACATAAGTTGAATTCTCGTAAATCGGGGTAAAAGTTCCCATACAAATATATATAAATTATTTTTAGTTGGGGTAAAGATAAAAGAAACTAATTTAGAAAAAGAAATATTTAGTAAAATCTTAGATAAAACACACAAATACAAAATCGCAAATCGAAATCACTTTGATGCAGAAGGTTTCATAAAATTTAACAAGATAGTATATATATATATATATATATATATATATATATATATATATGCTGTGAAGATTATATCATAACACTCATATCACAGTTTACATTTTTCCCACACACATCTTGAACAGCTTACACATTGTTGACAACCAACCACATTAGAGCCTAGCAAATTTACATTTTTGACAATCAACCAATTCAAATTTTACCATTTTTGATTGCCGTCATTTTATACCTGTCTTTGCTGGCTGGTTTAAAAGTCAGCTCAAAAGATGTGTTTATGTATTTTCGAATTTTTTAACTTGGTGAATAATTGATTTTCATTAATGGCAAGACGCTTGATCCTCTTCGTAAATACTTTGTGAGTAAAGAAATTTTGTTAAATTATTTTTTGAAAGATACTTTTCTTATGTAATTGTTTTAGCATTTTTCTACTTTTCTTACGTAATTATTTTGTGATTTTTCTGCATTAAGAGTTTGGGAGAGTTTGTTACATAATAGTAGTGAGTGGTTTTATCATGCTCTCTGAGTTATCCATACTCTGAAGTTTTGTTTATTTTACTTTATTTGGTTTTCCTACCGAGTTGCAAAGGGGGAAGGTTGGCGCCTTCAAACTAGTTTAACCCCACTTATTCGATCCTAAGTCCGAAATTGCTTTCTGACTCGCTAAGTTCTTCTTTTTTGTAGTTTTTTTTCTCTATAATTTTGTTCTTCATGCTCAGCTTTTATATTTTTATTACGCTATTTCTTGTTATGTTCTTTATCTATTATTTCTTGTTTTGATATATAATATATATATACATATTTTCTTTTATATATATATATATATATATATATATATATATATATATATATATATATATATATATATGCCAGCGGAAAGATTTGTTTCTCTCACAAAATTTCCTCGTAACATGCTAAAAAATATTTTATTCCTTTTTTTGTTGAAAAAACACGCTCTTCATTGAAGTTTATATTTTCTATGGTTTCTAAGCCCCTTTATCAGCTAAACCGAAACCGTCTGTAAAATACCCAACACTGCCATTCAATCTTTTGATTGAAATGAGTCTAAAAACTTCGTTTCTAGACCAAGGAACTATATTTCGTTTGGATGAGAAAGCCGTCTCTCAAATCTGCATATATATAATACATATTACTATTAAAAGAGTTGATGGCAAACTCACACTCTGTAGATAAAAAATAAATATCACAATGTAAATTATTAGGGTTAAATGTCGATTCCGCGTGACACGTCCAAGCATGCACATTAGCTAAACAGGAAGCGGGGAGTGAGTAATCGAATTGTGCAGCGCTCAAACAAAAGACGAATCGACGAGATTTGAAAATCACGTAACTCCGAATTCACGCAAATCGGGGTTGCGCAAGTCGAGATATTACTGCCCTCTTACTTATTTGAATCAAATTATACTTATTAAGAATAGTTCTATAAAATACCTTATGCACTTCTCTTTACAACTGAAATACAATTGATTACTTTACAAATTTTATGTGGCCGTGGTATCTTAATAGTTATGTTTATGAGCTTGTAGATTGGGTGTCATGAATTTAAGACCTAGAGTGCCACTGAAGACCCTCTTATACAAGGGTTGATGTGCATTGAATCTGTCGAGGCCCAAGGTCTTCCCGTTGGCGTGATATGGTAGTTTGGAGAGTGGATGTAAGCTCAGTTGCAGTCCTCGTCATTTGACCGAAGCTCAAATTTACAAAGTTCATGTTCAATAGCTCTCGAGTTGCTTTAAAGTGCAACGTTAATAAACAATTACTCACTCACTTTATGTCACAATATATGCTAAACTACAGCGATAAAAGGTTTTAAAACATACATGTAAAAATATAGTTCTTTGAACTATTTTTAAACATTTTTGCGATTAACGTGAAAACGTGACAATACTTGAGACGTTATTTTCTTTTATGGTCTGAAAATATTTTTTATTTAATGAAAAGAGGTCTCACATTTCGTTGATTTACAAAATGTTGAGAATAGCTGAGTAAAGAACACGCTTTTAATTTGGTTTCAACAGGGAAATTTCTGTCACAAGCACTTTAGCGATCTCACAAAAAGCTTTTAAAGATGATTGATTATTAAAATTCACAATATATTTGATTTGCTCTGAACAGGTAAGGCGATATTCAATATATTTTTTTTATTCTTATTGTTTTGGAGTTATGTATTACGAATTTCCACGAACTGAAGTCAGATGGTTATTAAATATTATTATTTAAGTGTTTTACATTATTTAAATTAAACACCTCGTAAAGAAAGACCAGAAATCAATTAGGGTGAAATAACTCCTGGGTTGCACTGCGATAATCTCTCCTCAAAATGTAATTATTATTCGTTATTTTTTCTAAAGCATTTAACACAGCGTTTCTCTAAGTGTGGGGCGCGATAACCTTACAAGGTGGCGCGAGCATATCGACAATTTAAAGATTTTAAAAAATAACTGGAAAGAAGTAAAACAAAATATTTTCTTCCATAATAAAAAAAATACACAGCAACACTGATATAATTTATGTTTATCATCTGGCGTTTTTCCTTCATCAAATAGCTATCTTTGATCAAAAAACCAAATTAAAGAAGAAAAAAAAAACATTTTGTTTAATTTGGAGTATTTCCTCAATGAGAGATTTGTTTGTTTACTTTTTAACATAAAATATTACTTGTTAAAAGAGAAATGGAAATCCAGACCCTGAGAAAAGTTCTAAGAAGATAAACAATTCATCACTGTAATTATTATTGAAATACTGTACATTAGTTGTAGAAAAAAAAGGAAGACATGATTCACTTTTCAGCCAGGCAGCATAATACATTTGCTGATCATTTGATTGACCTTCAAACTTACTGGTATGGTTAGTTCTACATTAGTTCCGTTCCTTGAACAAAATATGACAGCTTTGCCAGCAAATAACATTCCTGTAGTATTAGTGAAAAGTGTCTCTGATTTGCGTCCTAAGGTCTTGCACTTTTGAATCATTTTAGTTGTTTTATTGGATTTTTTCTCAAATCATCAAAAATAAAAATTAAATAGTCCTTGAAGGCCGGTAAGTATACTTTCTCTTAATTAAATTATTCCCTGGAATTCTGATTTGTATCGTCTGCAGTAAAAATAATTATAAACAAATGCTTGGGGTGACTGAGTCCCTCCGCACTACCATTAACGTTAGCATCAAGTGCGCGCTTGTTCCCGGTCTGAAACATTTTGAAGTCTTCTTGATTTAAATATTAAAAAGTAACGCAATTATTCTTCATCGGAATTTTATATTATTTTTCGTTATTTAACATTAATTCTAAATGCTAATTCTGTGAAGTTCAAAATCACAGTTCTTTTAAACAGTTATTTGCAATTATAGCATTTATCTAAAAAAAATCATTTTACATTTCTTTATACAATGTCGTGTACGCAGTATTTTTTACTCCCCTTACTGTTCAGCTATTATATCAAGAATAATGTTTTATTTTTGTAAAAAAATTAACTCGTGCGAAGAGCCGGTGTATCAGCCAGTATACGTTTAATGTATCAGTACTGAAGAATTTATTTTACAAATAATTTCTTAATACTAAATTAAGAACAAGTTTAATAATTATTAGTGACTTCCATGGGCTTGACTTGTAGAGCAAAGTTTTTCAAAGGAAGGTTTAATATCAGAAATTAACACTCTGAGTTATTTTTCTATACTTAACTGAGATCTATATTTTGTCTTCAAAGAACCCACAGCAGAAAATCCGGTTAAACAAAGATAGGATGTTGAAAATGGTAATATTATACGAACTGCTTTTGTTTTCAGTGCAGAAAGTTCATCATCCACCTCTACCCAAAATTCAAAGGGGGATTTATTACAAAATTGCCTTTTAATTTTTCACTGGATGTGAAATATATGAAGATTTCTTCTTCGGAAGTTGAGAGCCCTTCTGGAGTATCTTGAAAGAGATCTCTAATTCACTCGTAACTCTCTACCAAGTTGTCCTAATCAAGAAAATACCTTTTAAAATTATTTTCCAACATGGCTAAATGATTTTACATGGTTTTAACAACAACTTTCATATGTTGTTCTTCGGATATGTAAATTTTAACACATAACGAGCTGGGGCATTGTCCCCCCTCATTTACTTCAGTAGTGGTAAATCCAAAATTTTAGTATTTTTTGTGAATATTTTCTTGATTTTATTTTAGGAACCATGCTCGTCTGTGTACTTGTTAATCCTTTATTATCGTCAAATGTTTGCTTACGACTTAAAAATATATGTATGATTGTGTTTTAACCTACTGCCGTAAGTACTTAATTACCGTGTGAATTACAATTAACGTGCAAATTAAAAAAAATGTAAATTCAAGCTAGATTCGGTAGCTATAGAAGTATCGAGTCGACCAAAACTAAGTGGAATTGTTCGAGGAAAAGCTTTTTACATGTTTTGCGCAGACGTTCGATAGGTTACTCAGACTCAGGCAAACGTACCCGATAATGCCAGATGTGATGGATATGATAGAGAGCAACATACACTAGACTATTTTTTAATGATATTTGTAATTTGAGAAATGGATGCTGAAGGAAATAAATCTTAATTAAATATATCATTTTGCGATCTGTTCCAATTTAAAAATTAGAGAAACAAAAATAACATAATAATAAGTAAGTAATATATATTTTAAGTAATTTTTTCTTTAAATATGTATTACTTAAAAGTAACATATGCAAAATTTAATACTTATACAGTTTATAATTGAGATCGCATTGTAGCTTTAGCGTCAAAGTGCATTTTTATTGCAGTAAATACATTATTGTTGTACGGGGGGAGGCGTGACAAAAATTATGATTGAAAATCGGGTCGCCAGTATTGAAAGTTTGAGAAACATTGATTTAACACTTACATGTATACTAATTCAGAATTCACCTGGTAGGGCCTTCCATATGTGACTGTTTATTTATTTTCACGGTTGAGACTGATTCTGGAGATAATTTTCATGTGTTCCGCTTTGAGCTCATTGAGACAGGAAGAACATTTAAAAACAAACTTCGAACTCGCACGCAAAAGTGAACTGAAGTTGAAGGAATTTCAATATGAGATGTAATTCATATATTTTGACCTATAAATTAATGTCTTTTATTTTATGACAATATTCTGGAGCATAAAATTCAAAATATACATTCAATCACAATAGTACATTTTGTAACACCTTAGCCATTATTGAAAAAAAGACCTTAGAAGCATGTAAATTAATGTCTTTTATTTTATGACAGCATTCTGGAATATTAATCAAAATATACATTCGACTGCAATAGTATATTTTGCAACACATTAGCCAGTCCTGAAACAATAACTTTGAAGCATGTTAATTTAAGTAAGCTTTATTTTATTACTGATATAACCAAAAAGTAAATAAATAAATAAATGTTGCTTTGGATTCTCTGGAGAAAAAATGGATTTTTCCTTAAGACAAACCAAAAAAATATACAAATAATACATTATTTATGCTCGAAACTCTTCGCATCTTTCTCGATTTTTTGCACTTTCAATTCCTTACCTTTAATATTTGTTAAATATTGAGAAACATCATTTTTGAGTCTAACACTATACATAAATACTGCACAATAATGTTTGTTCAAGTTTAGTATTAAAAATATTTTCTCTACCCGTTTTTCTTAATAATTCAAATAAAGAATTTTTCAGTACTTGTAATTCCTTGATTTAAAAACTAATAATTCGGGAATATAACTCTATGTATATTAAATTTACTTTATCTTTAATTCCAATTTAAAGAAATCACATAATATTTAAATGGCTAAAAGATAATAATTAGAAATTGATTAATTTTTATAATAATTTACTTGTGTGTATTTTGAAAATATTATTGAATATTCACTGATGATAATACGCATCCGAATTTTTCTTATGTAAAACCGTCAATGGTCCATTGATGTTGAACTGTAAAACATGTAATTTTAAATATATTGGCCAAACATGTAATAAACTCAATATTGGTATAAACCATCATAAATGAGAGAAATACCAAAAATTTCAAATATAATAACAATAAAAAATTCTGCATAAATTGCTTTGATTGCAACTATTTGAGTAAATTCATTTTTAAATATATTTCTATCATATTTTAACCCTTTTTTAGATTATTTTAATTTAGCTTAATAATATTATTAAGATAACGCACGCGCGTATATATGTTGCATAGTTTAGTTAACAAAGAACTATCTAGGTGGAACCTCTGTTTTTTATTTCTATGCGTTAACACGCCATATTTAACACATAATTTTGAGCGCGATTTCCGATCTAAGATGCTTGGTCTTTATAAATTTTAATGGTTAGCATATTTACATGTAATTTTTATCAGGGGTTTTCCTGAAACTTCTTTTTCTTAGTATTCAGCTCTATTTGAGAAACTTTCTTTTCTCACCAATCATACTTTCATTTTACTGTTCCATCCACGTGTAGCCCCTTAGGGAGCTCACCTTCTTCAGGTGAGTAGGAGTGTCACAATCCCCATGTGACCCAGTGATCTTTTCCTTTTCCCAAGGGTTTTAATGTCGTTGGTAAACACAGGTGTCACAACCTAGGTGTACCATAGTGATCCTTCACTATTTTCGACTGTCTTCCTCGTCATTCAAATTTTCCTTTTCTTCTTTTCACGTCGAGACTACAGACTACTATTTCAAAATGTACCTGTGTAAAATTATTGATTTTGTTTTTTATTAGGTAACTCAGTATTTGTTATTAATAACATATTTTTGCATTCATTTAGCATTGCGTTTAATTAGTTTAAACTTTTAAAAAAATGTACTATTTATTTCGATATTTGTATTATTCCATTGTTTTCTTACTAACACTGTTGGTTTTCCGACCCACATGTTTGCTTGTGTGGCGTCCCGTAAGGAGGAAAATGGTGTTTTGAAGATATCTTTGCGTTCCCTTTGGCCCACGCTTCACTGTAGATGGGAGGTAGAAGTGAGTCCGCTCCTGTCAATCGGCTGGTTATAAGTCTCTTCGGTGTCCCCGGAGAGACATTGCTATAGGATTATTGCTGCAGATAAAGAGTGTTGGTTTTGACCATTGGATCCACGCCCTGATGCTCTAATACTATATTCTGGGTGTACTTCCAGAATATAGTATTAGAGCATTAGGGGTGTTCTTCAAAGGTGGGGTATATTCTGCTTGTACTCCAAGTAAGCGCCGTGTCCGGTTTTTGCAAATTGACCGGCACACTGCTTCCCTTGTTGGACTCCATGGTGGTGGATGCACGCCAGGATGAATTCGAGTTCACGCTTACTTAGCCAAATACGCAGTGCCCGGATAAAGGCCTTGTACCATATAATATGATGAAAAAGTCACCATTTGTTATTCACAAAGCACTATTTGGAATAGGTGGCGAACCTAACTCAATAAAACGTTTGCGATCCTGTGATTTATTAATTGAAACACGGTCTGCTCCTCAAATGAAGTATTTTTTACTTGCTAAATCTTGTCTCGATTCTCATGTAACAATAATGCCTCATAAATCCCTAAATACTTCTCGCGGTGTTATTTCTGAACCTAACTTGTTGAGCACTCATAAAGCGGAAATCCTAGATGGATTCCCTGATCAGGGTGCATTTTAACTAAGAAGAAATACTATAAAAAAGACGTTAAAATTATTAATACAAAAATTTTAATACTAACATTCAATAGCTCGAAACTACCGAATACAATAAAAGATGGTTACTTAAACTGTAAAATCCATCCATACACTTCGAATCCTATGCGCTGCTTTAAATGCCAGAGGTTCGAACACTAAAAGACTGCCTGCCGTGGACAATTGACGTCCTCTAGATGTGCATCTAGCAGAAATACGTCAATCATTCCCAGCATCATTCTGCCAATTTAAAACTATGCCCGAAATGAAACACAGAAGAACAATCCAAGAATTGGAAATTAGTAAAAATATATCATATTTAGAAGAAAGAAAATTATCAACCTCTCAATTTACCCAAATATACGCTTAGGTTGCTAAATCCTTAACTGCAAAGAAAAAACCGAAACAGATAAAACCATTACAAAAATAGTATGCCCAACATTAAAATTACTACAACCTTTAATATCCGTTCCGAAACCAACATTGTCTTCGAAAATTCCTGCTGTGACCATATCGTCTACCTCAACTCAGGCACACCTTTTACTACCCACATCTTCTGCTGCAGCTACATCATCAGAATCTCAGCCAAATATTCTTTTACTTATTACTGCTTCTTCTACATCCAATATTCATTGTATATCTGTAGCATCATCCTCATCCTATCAAGCAAGTTACACCTCCACAAGTTTAATGTTTATAGCCTTATCAACGGAAATACATCCTTATGTTCTAGACTCTAACACCTCCACATTCAATAGCATACATTCTAAAATGACATCCTCTGTATCCCAAGCTTTTAACCAAAGCTTTTATAAAGCAGAAAAAAAAGCCCAGTCCTAAACGTATATGTAAGATTGCAACACCTACCGTTAAACCGAAAATAGAAATCAAAATGGAACCCCATAAACCGAAAAAAAGTTTACCTGTTCAAGACACATCGGATGAAGACATGATCGTATACGACATGGAAGAAGAGGAGGGATTACTGAAGAATCACAGTTACTTAGGGGAAACAAAAAATCATAGGTATTTCTTGTCGGAAGAATATTGGCAAAATGAGGGTGAAAAACATGAACAATACTCACACACGTTAACTTCAACCCGTGATGGAAGCAGTCTGAGGTAATGTTTTACCTTTTACATTTATAAAACGTTTTGCTACGAACTAGAAGGAAATTTAAAACCAGTTTTTACATTTCTGAAAATTACACTTTAAGTCGTCATACCTCATGTTAATTTTTGTGTGCTTTATACTTTCCTTTGTTTTAAATTTATCCGTTATTTTCAGGTCTTGTTTGGATTGGTGCGGGTAATTCCCCACCAAAATTTATTTGCTTTTATAATTAGAATGCATTTTTATACATGTTTTGATATTTTAACTTTAACTGAGGGTGTGTCGTTAATATTTTCTTTAGATATTTTAACAATTGTCCTCAGATTTTAACAAATGTTTGACAACAGCCTAGCCAGATTTGGCTCTTGCATCATAAACCCACTCACTCACTCCATCTACTTGTGATTGATAAAAGCCTAATTTTACAACATGGTTCTGTTTTTTTCTATTATGTCGAAATATTTTGCTGTGCGGGGAAGGAGAATCTATAAAATATTGCTTAACCCTAAATCGCTGACCTACTTCAGAGACAGCTTTAGAAATCATAATATGTCTTCATTTTAGTCCAAAAACTTTTTGGCATCTCCAATTTTAATATTTTTACACCTCTGTTTCTTGTTTTACATGTTTTTATCCAACCAATTTTAGCATGATATTCTTTTGCACAATATTTTTTTCTTGTTTTGTTTGTTAAAATCCAATTTCTTTCATTGTAGGAAGTACAATTTTATCTCTGATTATTTTACTTCATTTTATTATACTATTAGCTGATCTGGCCCAGCAGTGCTGTGGCTTTGTTTTAATACGGTAATTTACTATTATTCTAAGCCCTTCAATGCAGTCAAATTAATTACAATTTTGGAGAGTTGAAATTTAGCATAAAACCGAATTATTTTAATTTTGCATTTTATTCATCTCCTATTTGAATATAGTGCTGCTGGTCACCGTAAATGCAACACCAAGAAAGACAAGAGATAGTACATTAAAATTTATTTTGTAGATAACATGTTGACCAACTATCAAATGATTAAATTTATAGACTTCTGTGAAGTATGGTTCCAGCAGATTGCGCAAACATGGACCTCATGTTTTCTATCGGCAAAAGATCGGGAGAGCAAGCCGGCCAGGGAAGCAATTCAGTCTGGTGATTGACGAATAACCTTTGGAAAATGCGTGTCACGTGTGATTGCACATTATCCTGTTGAAATAATGCGGTGGCCAAGCCCTGAACGTAAGAAAGGACAACTGGCTCCAACACCTGCTGGCTGTTTAAAGTACCAGCAATGCGTACTAGAGGTGTACGAGAGTGATATCCAATACCGCCCCATTCCATAATACCATTTCCAAGAACAGTGTGGCGGTGCATAACGCAGTTGTTCAGCATCCTCTCTTCCAGGTGTCTTCAGACTCAACCCGACCATCGTGGTGCTGCAGACAGATGCGTGACTCGTCAGTAAAGGCAACTTCATTCCATTCTGCCACCCACTTCCTTCTTTCATTGCAGCATTGGTGGTGGAGACGTCTGTGGTCCTGTGTCAAGGGTAGACCAAACAACTGACGTCTTGCGTACAGACCACCCTGCTGTAAACGGCGTCGAATGGCACGCGCAGACACTCAGTGATGCGTTACAGACTCAATGTGCTATACTACGGTTCGTGATGTGACTGAGCGATCCCTCACTGCCATGCGCACAATTAGCCTGTCCTCATGTAAAGTGGTGCACTGAGGTGGAGGCGATCGACCACATTGGTCCATCGTACCCTCCTGCATCCAGCGATCACATATCCGCATAACAGCTGTTTGGTTTCGTCCAACACGACTACCGATTTTACTGAAAAGTATTTAATATTCTCGGTAGGCCACTATGCTTCCTCTGTTCAACTCGGATACTTAATCAAAAGCTGATCGCTGTTTTTTACGAGACATAACTGATCGATTTTAAAAAAAACAACAAGAAAAACACTAATGCCGAACTTGAAATCGTCGAAATCTCCAAGCCTTAAATAGCTTTTTGAGTTGGTGCCACACGCGCGCGTAATGTGTGTCTGCACTGAAACTCTAATCATTTGAATACCTCACCTCCGCTAATGCATGTTGTAAATTTCTTGTTATTTGCATGCTTCCTTCAGGGTGTTGCATTTACGGTGGCCAGCAGTGTAGTATAATGCATGAATTACTTAAAAAGTTGTTAAATAACAACATAAGAAGATTTAATTTTATGAATGAGGTGAATATATATATATAAATACACACACACACACACACATACATATATATATATATGTAAATGTTGTGTTGGTTTGTGTATGCGCGCATAACTCAAAAAGTTCTGCATGGATTAATCTGAAATATTGATACAACGTTGCATTTGTCTCTGGTCAGGATCTTATGTACTTTTTATTTTGAAATTCTCTCTACATTTTTTTTAAAATTAATTTTTAAGTGATTTTTTGGTGTTATGACGTCATACGACGTCATGATTCGCTCTGAATGCGAAAATTTAAACTTTACGCTTAGATTTTTCGAAATTATTGTATAACTCTTCTATGGTTATGTTTATGCGCTGTCATGTTTATCTATTTATTGTCCTTTGATACGTAATTGGGATTATTTTTCGAATAAATCTTTTTTAAAAAAATATTCTTTCAAAAACTCAAATTTTGTTATGTATGTTTGGCAACTGTTGGATAGCATTATCGCGGGATGTTTACGACTTTGATTAAATTCTACATCGTGTTTTTTCTGTAATTTTAAGCTAAATTTATTTCTGTTTATGAAGCGAAAATGAAACTAACATAATTGACTTATGTACGCTACTTATTTTTCTACCAAATAGTTTCCGTTAACCATTTACCTGAAATAAACAGACGTAGCCAAATGCCGCTATATAACACACATTCAATGTTTGGAAACAATATTTTTTTCCCTCTTGGAGATATTTTAATGTGACGAAATTAATCGACGGCGTTTTTAATAGGAATGTTTTTTTTCTTTTTTAGGCAACTTTTTAAACTTCATTTGATTCTTACGTATTATCGCAACAGTCGCCAACTTTAATGATAACTCGCAAAGTTGGCCATTCCATTTTCGCAGATGTTGTACGTGCGGAATTGGCAATCGTGCTTCGTTCTATACAATATCGCTAATAGGTTGCGATAATACGTAAGTACCTTTCATTTGATGTTAGTATTGAAATACAAATGTTAAAACTAAGATTTTCTGATTTTGAGTCATCAAAATATTGCACCTTATTTTGTTTTTCATTGTTTTATAAGATTATTACCTTCTTAAAGAGATTCCATTAGTAATTTGTTAAAAAAAATACTAGAAGTTATTATGGTTTGTTTTTGTCAGGGACGTAGAGCTACCGCTGTATCAATGATGCAGGGGCCTGAACGAATGTTACTACAATTCCACTTAAATGGTGCTCATATCTGAAAAAGGGCCACAAAGGAATTCGGATACAAGGCCCACTCAGAGCTGTTTTGTAATTCCATATGTTTTTCTTTAAACCTTCACTTTAACTGCAGTCAATCGGCTTGAGTACATAAAAATGTATTGCAGAAACTCGAACTTATGTCATCATACTGGCCAAGCAAACGCAGTGCGAGAGATAAATGCTGATCAAATTAGAGTAAGCATCAGTAAATGAGCAAAACAGACAGATGGCTCAAATACATGCTGAGGAAGCAGGTTGTCATAAGATTGTAATTATTTTTTCAAATTTTACTTTCGCGTTGATAAAGATAGTTCATCTCTTTTTATGTCAATTACTGTTTGTATTGTATATAATTTTTCAATTTATTTTTCAGCACAGAATATTTACTTTGGATAACTTTTATATATAAAATACTAAATTTAATTCTGTACACTATGTATGTGTTTAACGAGTAATATACCGATTAAAATCTTCCACCTATCGTAAAATCCGGCTTATAACACGTACTTTGAACACAAAAAATAAGATCGAAATTTACAGGTTTGAGTTATACGCTGGGTATAAAAATGAGGGCATTAAAAATTAAAAAAATAAATGAGCATAAGAAAGTAAACTTCTAAATATTTCGAAATACTATTTATTTAAAAGACATGACATTCTTATTGAACTTAAAAGGTGGTAGTTCTAAAAGTATACTATTTTTGCAATTGCTTAGATAAACACCTTGAATAAATCTCTTCTAAACATAACAGCATTGCATTTGTACATTTCAGGTTTCTTCGTAAAAAAGGGGTGCACATTATATAGCGAATATACCTAAAATTTGAAAATTGCAACTTGAAAGTATGGGTGTGCGTTATATGCCGGACTTAACGGTATATTTTATCTTTCTCCAATGAATCTAAATTAAATTAATATATAATTTTTTATGGTACTTATATTTTTTCTTTAGTCGGCCATTTGCCTAAAATCAAAAGACATCGCCAAATACTGCAATATGCATTCAATAAGGGAAGAACATTCTATGCCTGTTTGTGCACAAAAATAATACTTTTTTTGCATTTGGTACTGAATTTTTCCACGAAATAGTTATTGTAGTTTTTAATAGTTGGGGCAAAAAATAACATTAGACTCACGAAATATCTATTTTGTGTAATTTCAAAATTTTATTTGGTGTTACTGTGAAATATAAATGGAAAAATTAAGATTTTCTAATGTATATTTTGTGCTTGTTTTGATATTTATGTATTATCGCAACCATATTGGCAACATTAGCACTTAATTGCCAATTCACCGTGTATGATGCGAACAAAATCGGGGTTGATATAGTTGCAACAGTACCCAAGAACCTTTGTTTGCAACTTTTTTTGGTGATTTTATCAAAATGATAATTTGTTGTTAATAATTTGTTTTTTTGATAGCTTTTTATCATTTAAGTTTGTTATAGCTAACTAGCTGTACCCAATCATGTTTTCTTGTGGCTCAGTCTGGTTAAAAAGAAAGAAAAGAGAAATCACACATTTCTAATACCTTTAACTGCTTGCACTTGAGGTATGATTTTTTTTATAAAAAAATGTGGAAATATACATTAACAAAACTTTTCTATACAGATTTATTTCATTTGTAATTTGTTAACAGAATACTCCCAAGTTATTATGGTTTTTTTGTCATGGTATGAATCTAAAATTATTTGCATTGTCTCCATAGAATAGGTGCTAAGTTTGAAATTAAATTAAATGACTCTTCTTGAGGTGAAAGGGTTAATTTTACAATGCTTATGTGTAGACATTTTGTGTTGCTTCATTGTCTGTATATATACAGAAATTGTCTGCTGTGCCTGCTTTAGAGCAGTAGTTGCCATTTTTCAACACTTCATGAACCACTTAATGTATAACTTTATAATTAGCGTTTCACTAATATGATTGACCTCTATGTGGTGGAGCACTATAGCTATATTTACGTCTTTATTTAATCATCTATGCCCTGAAAATAAGCGGTAAAATCCTAGGAGAGCCCACACCCTTGGCGACAAACCAAAAAAGGCGCCAAGCGAAAGCGACAATGGTGGCAAGGAAATATAGTGGGATAAGGTGGATGCATAATGAAAATATATGTAAGCAATTCAGAAATTAAACCTTTGAGATAAAAAATATAAAAACAGCACTTACTTTCTTACTGCTGATCTTTTCTGAGTGGAGGGGACAGCGTAACAACAGATTTTAAAAAAGTCTTAAAGGTCTCATCGCTAAGCGAATGATCGTGTGAACGACGCCATATTTGTTCTGCGAGGTAATGGTTGAACATACATTCGGCGTGGCTGGCATGATTTCGAAGAAAGCGTTTTATTGCCGACCATGTTACATCATGCTGATCATTACATTTAGGACATTCATAACTCGAAGCAATCAATCCTTCCTTCAACACCATTCAATCAATTCATTCTTACCTTTCGCATTCAACAAAGTAAAAAATTCTAAGTAGATTCCCTCACACACGCAACCAGCCCGGAGACCAACAACAAAATGAAATTCGAAATGTGCGCCCACAAAATACGAAAATGCTTGAAATAGTTAGGGTTGTCGTATGTAGTGTTTAAAAGTAGGGTTACCAAGATGGCACAATTATCGCCAACCAAAGTAATTCGCGCCAAGGGTGTGGGCTATTCTAGGAGTGAACCAAATAAGCTTCATGAAAAGCAACAATCAACAAACTGAAGCGTTTTGCCTACAATTTTCCAAAAAAATGGTTGAGGTTACCAAAAATCGCTAACCTCAGGAATTATGTTTTTTGTTTAGTTATTTCAGTAACTAAAAGCTTTTAGTAAAGAATAATTCGTGTTCCGTAATATGTTGTTTTGTTGTTCATCTTTTTTTTAAACTGAATCTTCATAAAAGTATAAATAATTTCCCAATTTTTCTGCATACCATCCAAAATTTTTCACGCATCACCAATTAGTGACTGCTGCTCTGTAACACACATCAGTAATTATGTATTAGCATCACTATAACAAAATTGGTGCCATGTGTATCGTACCTTAATATCTAAACAATAAAAATTCTAACATTTTTTTATGAAAAAAGAAATGGAGGGAAAATGTTGCGATTTGCATGGCGGAAATTTGGCTGTGGTGATGCTAATATTTAAGTATACAGATAACAAATAATTGTCCATGTGAAAAGCTGTCTGTGTCTAAATATAAGCCACTCTGTTTTTAAGATAGGCTCTTAACTTTGTTGATAACAATTGCTAATACTAATCGAATTGTGATTAATTGCAAAAATACTTCCATCATTATCAACACTTTGTCGTAGTTTTGTGCTGCAAAATCCGTATTTATATTAGGATTTTCCTGGCGTATTCGATTAAAAAAAACCTTCAGCCTCTCATTGCGTTGAATTTCAGCTGTGTCAATTGATTCACGTTTAAAGTTAAATATTTCATTAGCATTTTTTCTTCTTCTTTTTTTAATGTTTTGAAATTTTATGTTTTTGTTTTAATTTTCTTTTCTTTTTAAGCGTAGTTTTAAGTTTTTAAGAAATTTTATATGCTTTGTTTGAATTTTTTTCTTTTTAAGTGCAATCAATTGGCTTCACTAGATAAAAATGCCTTGCGGGAAATCAAACTTAGGTTGTCATACTTGCAAGTCAAAAGTACTACAATGAGTGTAATTGCACATCAAACTGAGAAAGAATAGATATCAGCAAACGAGAAAAGCAAACAAGGAATGTCACAAACACAGGCTGTAGGCGCAGCAGAGCAACATGCGGGCAGACTTGAGGATGCACATTTGCGAGCACAGCATTCGTGTTTTACATCAGAAAGATGTTAACCAGAAACAGTACATCTGCGTCAAACATGACTTTGTGGTGAGCAATCACACAATAACAGTCAACTTGCATTCCGGTACAACCCAGTGGAAGATTCTAGGTTCAGGCAGCACGTTCTCATTTACACAGTGATGGAAGTGTATCCTTATTGCCGTGTTCTGGAATTTAAGGGAGAAACCAAAGAAATATTTTGTACCACTGAAAAAATTAAACTGCCTCAACTCAGAGAACAGAGCCATTACAAATTTTGCTTGCTAGATATACTGCAGAATCAAAACATTTCCTATATGATATCAGGAAATACAATTCATGTTTCTAAGTGACATTGTTTGGATAAATTTGCATTTGAGAACACACCTCTGATTTAATAAAAATATCCATAAGCATTGTAAAACTAACCCAATTCCCTCAATGAATCCAGAGTGTAGCCATGTAAAATTTATCTTCAAACTTGATGTTGCCATCTTAAAGACAATGTAAATAAATTTAGGTTCATAACATGACATAATGACAAAAATAAGCTGTAATAACTTCAAGAATTTGGTTAACAAATTATAAATATTAGTTAAGGAAGTTTTTCGTATATATATTTATACATTTTTTTTAATAAAAGATGATACGTGCAATGGAAATTATTTAACATACTGAAAATATGTCCTTTCTGTTTAACAAGACTGATCCACATCAACGTGTGGCAGGGTACAGCTAGTATATATATATATATATATATATATATATATATATATATATATATATATATAATATATATATATATATGTAACTTTGATTTTTATTAATTTTTAATATTATTTTCATCTGCTTAAAATATAACAATGAATAAGTTTATATAACTAATTGCTAAACGGTTGCACAATATTTTTTGGTAACCCGTCTTTTGCTAACTCAAATAGATTTTACATTCTTTCCACGCGAAAATATGTAACAATAGTCGCCCATTCGAGAAACATAAACTTTCAAAAGTGAAATGGACATTGTTTGGTTTTGCGATGTATTTATGGTCATCGCGAAAACCAAACGAATCGGAAATTGAAGCCTTTTGAATGGTACTGAGGATTCTGGCGGTATCAGTGGAACACTTGGCAACAGGACGATTTCTCCTTTAAACTTTGCAGTCAAAGTGTTTGCTTCAAGAAGTTTCCCCGTAATTTTTTTGATGAATAAACATGTACCTTTAAAAAATATAGGTGGATTTAAGTTACGTAGCAAAATAACCAGTGAACCAATCTTCAACCGAAAATTGTAAGGTGTCTTTCCTGATATATCCAGATATTTCAAAAACTCATTCGGAAAATTTATGGTTTTGTTTTTATCAATAATCGTGTATATTGAATTAAAAGACATTGAATCTTTTGGCAACAAATCTATATCTGGGAGTTTATTTCGTTAACATCAACATATTTTCTACTTAAGTAACATGATAACAGAGCTAATCATTATCTCTATATAACTATTCAGTATATCCAGAAAGACACTCTCGATCAATACATATCTGAACAGCATTGCTGAAGTTGTTTGCAGTTTGGGATGCAGTTATTCATCGTTTCTAATATTCAGCCTTTAGAAAATATTTGCGCCAATTGATTAATTTGCAATTGTACTCGCGTGTTTATGGTGAATCCAAGTGTTTCGACGTTTCGTCGTAAAAAGATTGTTTTAAACATGTCTTTGTCTCGTGATCAAAAGTAGTGTGAGGAATGACTGGCAATGTCTGTGGTAAATCACCACAAAGTAGGACAGTACCACCAAACATATTTTTATTCCACTCAAATCTTGCTAAGTTATATGGAATGACTCAAGTGAATGTTTATGGAATATGATACACTCATCTGTGTGTATGTGTGTGATTAGGATTATACTCCTTTGCAATGACGTACCCAATTAGCTTTTTTCTCAATGGTACTCATTGCGAGTGTTTTCTTATGAATTTCTAACGGCAGCTTGAATGTGAAATGTGTAGTTGCAATTGCCTATGTAATTTCCTATTAAAATCGTATTTTTGTGAGGCTAAGCCTGCACGTTTAGTTGCTGTAGGAAATGAACATCCCGAAGCGAGACTCGAACGCAAAGCCATTCGACCTCTTCGGTAATATCCTGCTAAGAGTTAGGGGGGTTTCTGAAATCCAAATCCAGGTTCTAGTTCCCACACCGAGATACACCCGGTCACCAATTTCGGTACACCTACTAGTACACCTTCAGTCTCGTAAGGGGGCATTGCGATTCATTTGGCATTATCCGGCAAAATTATGGGAACTTCTAAAATTCGATTTCAGATTTTTGTACCCCACCCAGAAAATCAGCAGGTAATCACTTTTCACACACCCCCGAGAATTTTAAGGTAAGCCCCTGCCACGGTTCGCGTAAAATATGGATCTGGCATTGTTTGTCAATGTGATTGTTGGCGTTGTTTGGCAGAGTTATGGGCTGAATTGAATCTGATTGGAATATTCAGATCAGCGATCCCGATCAGTACACACTTTTTGCGTTTCTATATCTGCAAGTTAGGTCGTTGCCACTGTTCGTGAATATTATGGGCATCCGGCATTATCCGACAATGTCATCAGAACTCTTAAATTCGATTTCAGATTCTCACTCCACACTCCAACACACACGCGGGACTGACTTTTGATGCCCCAGCATGGGCGCCTTCAGTCGCTAGAGGGAATGAAAATCAGGACGTTGGACATGAATTCAAAGCCCTTCCACTTAACTCCGGTAATTTACTGCAAATTTACGGGAATTTCCTAAATATGAGATTCTCGTTTCCCACCCCTAGACACAACCAGAGACTACTTCGTTGCCCTAGAGCCTGCGATTCCAGTTTTTAGGAGCGGGGTATTAGGGTCATCCAGCATTATCCAGCAAAAATTTCAGACTCTCGCTCACGATACCGAAGTACACCAGAAAAGCACTTTTCATACACCAAGATTTTAAGGGTAAACACCTGCCATGGTTTGCGGAAGATATGGTCATTCGGAATGATCCGGCAAAGTTAGAGGAACTTTTCAAGTCGGATATCAGATTCAGAGTGTCCATTTCAAGATAAGTCAGTGACCTAGTTTTCACGTTCCAAAGCTTTTAAGGAAAGTCTTTGCCATGGGGTGTGTAAAATCTGGCCCTCCGGAATTATCTGGCAAAGTTAAGGTAATTTCTAAAATTCGATTTCAGATTCTCGTTAACCTTCCCGAAATACACCAGAAACGAAATGTTTTTGCTCCAAGACTTTTATGGTAATCACTTGCCACGGTTCGTGTAATAGACGGTTGTTCGGAATTAACCGGCAAAGTTAAGGTAATTTTTTCAGAAAGGATATTAAATTCAGTTTGCCCTTTTTCAAATATGTCAGGGATCAAGTTTTCGTGCTCCAAGGCTTTTAAGGTAAGCCCGGTGTGTCTAAAATATGATTGACCGGCATTATTGGGAAAAGTTCCGAGTATTATATATATATTGGCAACCGATTCGAAATTCGGATTCCACACCCCGAAATACGTCAGACATTCACTTTTCTTGCTCTTTAAAAATAAAAATTAAATTTGTAAAAACTAATATTAAGATTATAAATATTGTGGTTTTCTAAAATTTCTTTAATAATATCATTGATATCAATGGAATTGAAAAGATCTTCAAAGTCATAACTATTAACTGAATAAATATTTTTATTTTTAAAAAAATCTATATCTTTACTATTTTGAAGTCGTTTCCTTTATAAAATGGAATAATTTATGGTTAGAATTATTTAATTGTAAATTTCGGAAAATGTTTCTGTTTCAAAGCAATAAGAAAACTTAAATTTACTTCTAACTTTTAATTTTTGTTTCTTTCTAAGGAGTTTTGAAGAAAAACAAAACACATGAGAATTGATGAAAAGAATTAACTAAATAAAGTAAGATAGTCCATTCCGTGTTTTTTCTATATATAATCATATTTTTAATTTAGATCCATTTGCAACTGCTTTTCTAAAGTTAAAAGATTTTAACTAAATTTTTTTACCCACGTTTTAGAAGAGATAAAAGATCCATTAGCAGACATTTTTTTTTTAAATCTTTTTCAGTAATGTCAAAATACAAGCTTTTTGCTTGTATTGTGCAGTTTAGGAACTCAGAAAAAAAAAGAAAAAGAAACTAACTAAATGTAACTCAGCTATTTGCTTAAACTATTCAGCTTTTTTAATATTAAATATATTAAAAGAAGTTTTTTTATAAATGTTTTATCTTTGAAACTCATATTATGTTATGTATAGAATCAACTTTTACTTTGTATGTATCTATCTGATAACTTCCTCTGGCGTTATCGTATTAAGTTATATTTTTTCTGTTTGAATTTTTCTTTCTTTATTTTTCCTATATTGGTATAAAATTTGATCTTCAAAAAGTGTTCATTACCATTTTTAAATTAGTAGGAATAGTTTTACTTATAATTCAAATTTGAAGAAATATATAAACTGTATCGAAACTACCAAATGTTTGATATAGTTCAAAGCACAACGGTGATTAATTCAATGGGTGTATTCAGCTATACACCAGCGTTTCAGTTACGAACATGTTTATAAAATTTGTTAAATTATAAACTTTATCATTTCCAGTATTTTCAGCAATTCATTCTTATTAAAATATTTATTAAAATAAAGTGATATATCATATACGTTTGTCAAATCTTGCATTGTTTTCAGATTTTTTTCTTGAGAAATAAACAAAGCTCATACTTATTAGTTTTAATAAAATAAAATTCTGATCATATATTTATCTTTAACATTAATAAAGGATTCTGAAAACATATTGCTAAACATATGTTGAAATAAATCTAGAATTCGTCCAATCTGTATTGTAAAAGTGTTGTAAACTTGTCACATTGCAAATATAGTATAATGTATTAAAAATAACGGAGAACGTGGTTTTTTCAATATCACTATACACGTTAACGATAAAATGCAAAATTTGTTAAAAATCGCATTACTTAATTAATCTTCAAATCAGTTAATATACAAGGGTCGTTCCAAAAGTTCCTGAAATTATTTTTTTCTTTTGTATTTGGCAGCGCTAATTGAAAGGGTGGTGCTTCGGGTGGTAAAGTTGGAGGGGCAGATGTACCTGCTGCTCCTTCATCGAGTATAACATGTTCTAACTGCACCTCTTCCAGCTTCCCATGCCGAGTTTCTTTCAAAGTCATTTTAATTCTTGGTAACTAAAAGGAGTCCTCTGGGGAAAGTTTGGGGACTGTAAGGAGTCTGGGGAAGTGTTGTTACATCCATTTTGGCCAGAAACTGGGAGACAAAGAGAGTTGTGTTTCGAGCAGACTTTCCTCATTTGAAGCGCGAAAGATTGTTTTGGGTATTCACACACCTCTACAGCCATCCAGATACTTAATCATTGATACTTGTTTAAACCTGGGTGCACTTTTTGTCCGAGTTTGTGGTTTGAACGGTCGTCCCAAGTGGTTGCCGTCGTTAAAGGACTCCTGAACCTCTTGTACAACATGAGCCTCTTGTACTAATTCCGCTTCGTTTCATCGTCCGTCACCTAAGTCGTTTCGAGGGCCTCAGCATAATTTTTACCCTGTTTCACGCAAATGTCGATTGGAAGACGCAGCTCCAAAAACAAGTCTATGTTTTGCTTGAAGAGGATACAATAGATATCTATAAGTGGAGAGCAACCTTTCCTCAATAACTAATCACCAGTTGAAGCTTAGATCCCCAACCATTTTTTTCACCCAAAGCTCAGCTGCTCCATCCAGCGCTACCAACCACAAAAAATTCATTCCGAAAACTTTTGAGCCAGACCTTGTAGACTGAATTTAAGTGCTTAAATTTAATAATAAGGTAGAGAAGGGAAAATAAGAGATTTTCCCACTTTGTTTGCATAGTGCAGAGTAATACAATCTGAATTGTTAAATTGTAAATAGCTTCTGTTGGTCCTACTTGCATACTTTGACATAAACATGATTTTTGCCAGGTTTAATATGTTAGCTTAAAACTGAATGTTTAACACGAGAAGCCAACAAATAAGACTCAGGTTAGTTCCTGCATTTAATTTCAACCATTTTGATGGATTATGATTAACCTGTGTAATAAATTTTGCCGTCTGTGAAAATATTTTATATTTTATACGGCATATTTTATACGGCATAAATTATATTATATTCCTCTCTTCTAATTTTGTATTTCTTTTTTGATCTTCTCTATTTCAGATTTGTATTTTAAGCTTTATGTACTTCTTTTTTTTTGGAGCTTTAAGCTTCTTCAGTTCGTTTAGTTTTTTGAGATTTTTAGGCTTTGGCTTATGATTTTCTTCCTTGGCTTAAACTGAGTCTTCTTGTGCTTTTGTTTTGGTGTGCCAAGGGGATTTAATCAAATTTATATGTTCCAAGTTTCTGAACAATTTCTGGGGGGAAAATTGATTTATTAAAAATTTGAAATCCCTGTGGCCTATATATTTCACACAAATAAATCCAATGTGATCATAATTCAAAAATGTTTATCAATCCGTCGCCAATGCCATTTACATTTTCAGATACGTAAACATTACGGACAGATTCAGATATGTTATCACTATCAGTTTCGTTGATATTAACTATGATTATTTTAGGTACTAATAAGCCTGTACAATTCATCTTCAGATAATTTTTATCGCACAACTTTAAGATCTTCTCCATAATCCATTAATATTCTCGTATTCTAATCTTTCTACATATTTTAAATCCTCATTAGGCAAGATGCTTTCCACTTCAAGATAATCAGAAAATTCGATATTCCTTTCATACAGATTATATGGAGCTTTCGAGGATCAGAAAATTTCCTTTTCACTGTTATTAGACGGTATGATATCCTCTTCGTTTGTGGTTACTGAAATTTGTGCTGAAGTGAGACTTGCATTCCACCATAAGATAAGAAAGACATTATCATTATTATTCACATATCTTGAGACTTTAATAGTGATTACTTTTTCTAATTTTTTAAGCAAAACCATCTTTTTCCTTACTTTTATGTGGTAGATTTTGAGCCCTTTGGAACGAATTTTAGCCTATTATTTCTTTTTGTTCATTCATAAATTATATCTGAGGTCATATATTTGCCTATCTTTTCAGTTATATATATATATATATATATATATATATATATATATATATATATATATATATATATATATTTCCTTCTAATTCAAACTAATCATCTCCATTATGCTGTTTAAGCATTATTTTCATTTTCTTTTTCACTTCGTTACTGCTAGTCTAAATTGTGATCTCCTTAACGTTTTAATTATAATTCCAACGAAGGTTACCATTTGATTTTTCCAAATATATTTTTGTACTAGTAAAGTCAAATAACAGTTGGTTTTAAGAGAGCATACCCTAACTCACAGTAGATCTGTATTTTTCAATAAGCAAATGTCAAAAGCTCTTCAATAATTAATTGAACCCATATGTACCCACCTATAAACATTTCTAGTGAGATACAGTTTTCACTAATTGCATCTGATAATACTTCCGTAGCTCTTAGAATCATACTTCGGTGTGATACTATTACAAGCATTCTGTGAGACGGAAATAAATAAAATTCCATTGTTATTTCTATATTCGAAATAGTGTTGCAGACACTGGTCACTCAGTATGTTCCTCCATTTCACCCTAATTTTAGTGTGTTTTTAAAAGAAATGTTTTATGATTGTTCTCTTTAGAAATTAAAATTGGGTATGAGAATAAGATGAAATAGAAAAATAAATTCCAAGATTTCATATTGATCTAACTCAAATAGAATTTTTTGAATAGACCTGTAAAATGAGATGTAGTCTAAAAAAGTTTGAAAACTATACTGTCTATGCTTGCATTTGCATAACGTCTGAGTTTCCACAGGGTGTTCAGCAAAATGGTTCTATCCTAAAGACAGATATACATCGCTATTTACAGTCAAATCTAGTTCATTGTATGTCCTTTCCGAATTAAAATAATTAAATTACTGGATTGACCGTTAGAGAGAACACTGATTTCGTTCTTTGATTCGAAATCTTGACTAATTTACTTTTGTTTGATGCAGTTTTCACAAGCCTTTTCTAACTACAATGCGTGAGCAAATTCTTTCTGTAAAGGTTTAGTAACTTCAGTTTCTTTTCTCCCATCATTTTCATTTAATTTTATGATATAGAAAAGCATTCAGCAGTTTAAATAGTTTTCCTTATATGGTAAAATGAATGATTTGAATGCGTCTAAATATTGAATTACTTCAAAGGATTTATGTGCTTAAGAAAAACTATTGTTTTTAAAGTGCTATATATTAAATAAAGATCAAAATTCATCAGCATATTTTTTTTGTTTCTGATAAGAAGTGAAAAAGTTACATGACATTTACAAGTATATTAACAAAGTTTTAAAAAAATGCATCACTAAATGAGTAATACGAAAAAAAATCTAATAAAGAAAATTCTTAATTGAGAATGTGTATAATAAAGTGTACTTTGTATATAGAGAGCAAAATAAAGAAAATGTGCAAATATAATTTGTATTTAAATCTTAAAAATTAAATCTTTTTGTTTGAAATAAATATATTACAATATGACTATATATTGATTTAAAATGCAAAAATTGTCAGCTTAAAAGTATGGAAGAATATTGTACTTGATGCGAAATAAAACTTCATTAAAGAATCAATTATGAAGTAAATTTATTTATGTAATCATTCAAAAGATATTTGTTGCCTTGATTTTCATGCAGCAAATGAATTACTCTTTATTATATTCTTCAAAGTAAAATAACAAGAATACAAAATAATTTATACCTACCCTAAGTATTTATATTTCCGAAAATGACAGAATTTCTAATTCCAGTAACGACTAAGATATTCAATATATAATCTGTCAATTTACTCAACAATCAATCATTCAAGCTGAAATACATCTTTGTTACATATATTTTCCCACAAGAGTTAGTGCAACCTTATGTAAAAGTCTCATTGCGGAGAAGAGCATGCTTCGCCAACTGTACAAATTACGGAGAGCAAGGCTTGAGGGCAAAAGAGGTCGGAGAACGTCGTCTGTCTTATTCCCGTAAATCAATCCGGACAACATTTGGTGTAGGATGTTGTTTCTGGGTCGCAAAGCCCTGGAAATTCTGGCAAATGTGTGATTTCTCTTCTTATAAAATTGAGACTATCTTAAGGAATTGCGACTGGAAAGTGTATCTAATTCGTGAGTAAACGTGGAAATGTGTCAGTATTTCAAAATTCAAAACTTACTTTAATTTCCTGTTTAATTAACTTGTAATATATTTCTTAAAAAGTACGATTAAATAATTTTATCATTTTTAACACTAAATAAACCGATATTATTTACACTTATTATAATAAAACTCTAATTTATTAATCCAATGTTTGTTTTTTTAATTTGTTAAAATGTATTATTAAAACATTAATACGATATTTCAAAATAGGATACGTTTTTAAATGAAAGTGATTTGAAGTGTCACATGTGAGCAATTTTCACTGTATTTTCGTGAAGCAAACACGACAGTGAATGTATATGTGCCACACACACGCATGCGCAAACAGATTTGTGATAACTGCATTCGTAAGGTATTTAAAAATTGCAGATGTGGATTCATTTGCATCCAAAACGGATCAGCGAGCTATAATAAAGTTTTTTAACACTGGAAGGTTGTACACCGGTGGATATTCATCGCAAAATGATGATTACATGCTGTAATAGCTGTGATGAAGCCCATTGTAACTAGGTAGGCAATATTGTTCATCGATGATTGACAGGAGACAATGGATTCGCTACGGCTCGGTCAGACGCACAAAAGTGTGACAGAGAAGCTGATTACGGGGATTGGCACTGAAACTAAAAGGAAAAACATTCGTCGAAACAAACGAACGTCGAAACATTCGTGGCATCGCAAATGGGTTCAGTGGTTTCATTGGTACTGTTTGCGATATTGTCACCAACATTATGAAGTATCGAAAAGTTTGTTGCCAATGGATACCTCACATGCTTTCTAAACATTACAAGAAACCGTAAATAGGCCTGAGTTTACAGTATTTATTTCACTACAGGAACGACAGCTTTCTGTTTCACATAGTGGCAGGGGATGTAAAATGGTGTCAACATTTCTCACCTGCAGGGAAGTCCATTTGCATGCTATGAAAACAACCCGACTCACCTAGACCCTACAAATTCCAAACTTAGTAGTCAGCCGAAAATGTGATGCTGACAGCATTCCTCGACATTCAGGGACCCTACTGAACCGGACATTTCTCTTAATACCCAACGGTACACCTAAACACTTGATAACTGCATAAGGCTATCAAAAACAAACTTCCAAGTATTCTGTCGTCAGGTGTCATCATTATGCACGGCAATGCAAAGCTCCTTTCGCAAAGGTGTACGTCAAGGAACTGGCCCGTAAAAAGTGGGAAACAGCAGTACATCCTGCTTACAGTCCAGATACGTCGCCTTGCGACTATCACATCTTTGGACCGCTGAAAAAAGGTGTAATGGGTCAACAATTTCACTCCAACGATGGCGTAAAGGCTGCAGTTCTGAACTGGTTCCAGGATCAATCAGATTCTTGGCGGACGCGCGCGTATTTCGTAACCTTTCTAAGCAACAGGACTCTTAATTAAGCGCCAAGAGGGATTTTATGCATTTCACTCATTAAATATTTTGGTTTCTATCTATGTACAAGGTATGCCAATTAAATTCCCTGACTGAGCATGCCCTAGCCGCAGTATTTGTGTGAAGAAGTAAGAATAGAATACAGTTGACCTCGATTTTTTCCAATGCCGGTGGCACGTTATTTAATCAATCTATGATAAACGTTAAAAACGAGCTGTGCATTAATTTGAAATTCCTCGTAAAACAAAAAAAAATCCAACTGAATGTTTTAAATTATTAAAGTGGTATTTCAAGATAAATGTATGTCACGCAGTCAAAGTTTTGAATGGAGCAAACAATTTTTAGAAAATCGGGAGGTATCTGATGAGGATGAACGTTCTTGTCGATCTGTGACATCAAGTGATGCTCATCATTTTTGTTCAATATTAATGAAATCATTATGATTGAATGGGTACATCGAGGTCAAATGATAAATCAATAGTACTACATTGAGGTCCTTAGAATATCTAGAGAAAGAATTGGGAATAAAATTCAAAATCTGTAGAGCAACAAGACTATTCCGTGGTGCACATTGTGCTCTTTGTAAAATAATTCTTGGAAGAAACATCTGTTACTGTGCTCGAGCATCCACTATACTCACCAGATCTCACACCATACGACTTCTTCTAGTTTCTTCAAGTGAAAATGCATTGATGGGGATACATTTTCAATCTGTAGAAGAGGTGCAGGTAGGTAAAAATGGTTCAATTACTGATGGTGATTACATATAATAAGACTCAGCACTGCTTGAAACAGAAGAAAACTAGTATTCAAATTTGTATTGATAGGGAAGGAGAGTATGTTGAAGGAGTTCAAAGGTATTTGTACATTGCTTATTATAAGTCTAATTTTTAAGTCAATTCCGGTTATTTAATTGCCACACTAGAATCAGTCGCATTTATGTCTCTACGCATCTCAAGGATACACAAATCATACCACTTTCATTTGAACATCCCTTATACATATTATACACTAGAAATAGAAGTATAAAAATGAAAAGACAAATAAAAAATGTAATACGAAAAATTTCATTAAAAATAAATAGGTATTTTTTATAGAACTTCCGATTCTTAACAAAAATGATAGAATTTGAAAGTAACAATATCTGATTACTTATAAAATGTCACTTATTTTTCTATTGTTTATACTCATGGAAATCATTCGACTCTGCTATTAATGTATACTTATCCTCATTGGGTCAAGTTCTCCGAACTCCAGCACACACTGCAGATAAATTATTTAAAAATCACCCCCCCCAAATCCCTGTCTATGTCTGATTACTTACTATTGGCTCTTTGCTCCTCATGAAAAATCTAGAAATATATTGATATGTTAGAGTGACGTTTGCTGAATCATAATAGTGATAACTGTAATTATTAATTTGTAAAGTCAAAATGATTTAAATCTTTCCATCTCACTCTTGACAAAATAACGGTCTTAAAGAATGTATGATCATTCAGAGGTTAAATTGCATTTAAATTTTTTAAGCACATGAAATATTGTTTCTTACTTATGAAGGCATAATGAGTAATATTAGTAGAAGTTTATATTATTTTCTAGTAAAGATGCAAGATTTGAATACTTCATTTATGTAAATATGATTTATGGTGTTCCTTAAGAAGTATAATGGCTTTAATTTATCGATTTTTACTTCCTAATTAAAAAGAATGTATACGTTAGTAACTTTATCTGTTCATAAAAATAGAAAATATTAAAAACTTTTCTTTCTTTAAAAGTAGTTCGATTGGACGAAATATGTATACGAGTGCACCGTTGTTTCATAGTTTTCTTTGTATTATCTTTTTGCAAAATGGCAGCCGTCAGATGGAGTATAAAGTTATTGAATTTTTAAGTGCAAAAATTATTTAATGCATTTTATGTTATACATATATGACAGAAAATGCTGATTAACTTTTCATGGTTAATATCTCAGTACCCGGAGCATCTGGATGGTGCATAAAAAGAGGGCATTCTAATTCTAATGTTCCATGAAAATGTAGTTCCGTCGATTCAAGTAGACTTTAAAAATGCCTTTCTGATGAATTTTCTAAAAGTGTGAGTAAATTCACTCTTCGCGAGAGGACTTGTGGAGAGGACAGAAAGGGAAGAAATCGTTCTTGTTTCGTTTTTTCTTCTTTTTATTATTCGTTGCATAAGTGTTATGCCGTTTATTTTGATATAATTTCAAGAAAAACAGAATGTGGAAATGAAATTTTCCCGTGAACTTTCATTTTGACCCATTGCTTATGTGACTTGATTCAATTAAATGTATATATTTTTCAAATGTATAAGCGTAAATAAGCAAGCAGGAAAGTTTAGATCACAAAAACGTTTAATTTAAGTAAACTTTAAAATTTAGCATAATAATTTTAGGAAATTTCTCCAGTAAATTGATTGAAAATAATCACCTTTTATTGTAAACATTCGAGATGACTGTTTAGCTTAATTCTGGAACTTAAGATTTCAAATTATATCTTTTAGATTAGATTTATATTTTAAAATTCCCTTGCGTGTAAGTTATTAATCTAATAAACAATGCATTCATTTTTGTCTTATATATAATTGAATTACTTTCAATAATAAATCACATTTAAATCAGACAATTCTTATATGTTGGACTAATTCGCAGTAATTAAAACGTATTTTTCTGTTGAATTATATTATATAAAAAAAGATATCTTTTTTGGTATAACTTAAAATATGTATACATATTTACACCCTACATGTTTTGTAACTACTTAATCTGCTTTCAGGACAAAATATTCTAAATTTTTAATGGAAGCTTTTATATAAAAATTTGGATCTTTTGAAAAAATCATAAAACATAAGATAACGCGTTAACGGTAGATAATATAATTCTATAATTCGAAGATAAAGATTATTGTTTAGAATGTAAATTGCCATATGTATTAATTTATGTCAAGATTTTTCAGAATTTGTCAAAGAACTCAAAAATTATTTTACAAAAATATGTAATCATAAACTATAAATAAAGGGTGTTTTTTTAGAGGTATAGAACTTTAAATTGCAATAAAACAACGATGTATTAACCAATTGACATGATTTTTTTTATTCGAAAGATAATCTTGTGGCATTACATTTTAAATATGATTTCTAGCATAGGACTGCCACGGCTGGCTCGGATGTAGTCCAATCTGGACGTCCAATTTTCGATGACTTTTTCCAACATTTGTGCGAGTATATCGGCAATAACACGGCGAATGTTGTCTTTCAAATGGTCAGGCGTTTGTGGCTTATCCGTATAGATCAATGACTTTATATAGCCCCACAGAAAATAGTCTAGCGGTGTTAAATCACAAGATCTTGGAGGCCAATTCACAGGTCCAAAACCTGAAATTAAGCGGTCACCAAACGTGTCTTTCAATAAATCGATTGTGGCACGAGCTGTGTGACATGTTGCGCCGTCTTGTTGGAACCACAGCTCCTGGACATCATGATTGTTCAATTCAGGAATGAAAAAGTTAGTAATCATGGCTCTATACCGATCACCATTGACTGTAACGTTGTAGCCTTCATCGTTTTTGAAGAAGTACGGACCAATGATTTCACCAGCCAATAAAGCGCACCAAACAGTCAGTTTTTCTGGATGTAACGGTGTTTCGACATACACTTGTGGATTAGCTTCGCTCCAAATGCGGCAGTTTTGTTGGTTGACGTAGCCATTCAACCAGAAGTGAGCTTCATCGCTAAACAAAATTCGCTTATGAAGTCATCGAAAATTGGACGTCGAGATTGGACTACATCCGAGCCAGCCGTGGCAGTCATATGCCAGAAATCATATTTAAAATGTAATGCCACAAGATTATCTTTCGAATAAAAAAAATTCATGTCAATCGAATAATACATCGTTGTTTTATTACAATTTAAAGTTCTATACCTCTAAAAAACACCCTTTATTTATCTGAACATTGAAATTTTTGAGAATAAGTACAATAAGAAAATTTCATGAAACTTCTTTGAAAAAAAAGGAATAACGAAAATTTAACATTTAATTTCTAATATTACGGTTTTTCAAAATAAATAAAATTATCAAAGCTATAGAAAAGTGCTAAGTAAAATAAATATTCAAAATGAATTTGAAGGAAAAATCTCAAGGACATTGCATAATTTAGAGAAGCACGAAATTTAAGTAAATAAATTTAAGCCAATTTAATTTTTATAAGTATCATTAGTTTATATATTAAACAACCTCTTCAATGGCTTAAACTTAGTAAGGAGAGAGAAAAAACATGGGTGTAATTTAATTCTAAGAGCCTGTACAGAGTTTATGATAACGCAGAAATAAGAGTTTTATAAATAAAGATCGGGGGAATACATTTACCGACTTTTATGTTGACAATGATGAATAGACTGACAAATACGTTTAGCCACATCGCAAAGCATATCCATTGAAATAATATATAACCTGTGATAGATGATTAATTCTACAAAAATAAGAGAAAAGCAGAATGAAAAAGTGTGTATGTTTGGTTACACATGTATTCCGTGGCACTTTTCATCGGCTATTCTTTAGCTACCGGCTAGTCTTACACACTATTACTCTTCTTGCGTTTGTCATAAGGCTAGTTTGTTCCTCTAAAAGGTATATGGCATAATTATGACGTCACGGAGCTTAGTTCTATTGTCAAAGTTTGGTAACAGATGAAAAATTATTTTTATTTTGCTTTATAATTTGTCAGTTTCTTTCGAAGAGAGATTGGGATGTCCCTCAATGCAGCATGGAATTGTTTTGTGCGTTTTACAAATAATGTTAAAATGAAATACTATAGTTTTGGCGAAAACATTGAGGAGAATTTTGTTGAATTAGAGGTACATTTCTGTAAAATAATTTTATCCTGATTACTACTATAGTAATTAAAGATTTAATTTGTTCTGAAATGTAATTACTCCTTCATTTTTTTGTATAATAGTAAGATTCTTTTGAAATTAAATATAATTCGTTAATTTTTTGAGTTAATAGTTAATTAAGATTATATTTTATATTAAATGATCGCTAAGCATCACATAAAGTTGTATATTTTTCATCACATTTCAATTTAAAAGAACTATTGTTTTATGTATAACTTTCAGATCATTATCTGGGCATTCATTGCTTGTTGTAAACATCACAGAAAATATATAAATGTATTAAATTTATTTTATTATATAATTCGATGAATTACCTATTTTTCTTGGCATTTAACATTTAGTATTAATAATAGTTAAACATTATTAAATCAAATTATCATCATCAAGTGACGAGATTACGCTCAATTCTCCAAACTGTACACCACGCCAACAGAAGGACTTTGTGAGTTTTGTAAGGTTTAAAGTACATCCCATTCCCTCTACACAGCATGTTTTAATTGCACCATGATTCTAACATATGACTCGACAGATGTAACATCGGCTGCAAATTCCTGACCATCACCAGTGGCCTTCATTAGTCTGCAGAATAATTTCAGGAAATAAATTACATAATGCCTTTATCTATATCAGTTTACGGTAATGTACAGCTCATTTTTACGAAAGTTGAATAACTAAAATACCAAACTTGCTTTTACTTTTACAAAAGTCAAATATATGAGTATTATAGTATTTTTTTATCAATGTTAAAGTATAGATATGTTCAGGAACGTAAAGTATTTCAATACCATTAATTTGCATGATAATTAAGTGATATTCTTGTTGACACATACTTTGCCTGCTTCTATATTTATTCTGTGAACAGCAGTTAAAAATGAATTGCCTGAATATAAATACATTGATGATTCTTTTGTAACAAGTAGAATGTTTCCAGGAAAAAAGGAAAACGTAATCGGTTTTATATATGATAGAAATAAACTTATGCATAATGTTTATTCTCATTAACATAGTAACATTTACGCATGCAGTACAGCTTTCTTTTTACGTTTTAATAAAATGGAATTGATTGACAATTCTCTGAATCATATTCTTGCTTTTCAACTTTTGATTAAAATAATTTCTTCGTGTCAGAATTTTTTCTATAAACTTCTCTCAGTAAGTACACTTTCACAAAGTTATGGATTTATACATATAAGTTGCAAAACTGAATACATTTAAACCAGATGAGATGAAAAGAACTGTATTTCATATTAATGACGTGAGATAAATTATCAGTGGTTATTCTGAAAAACAATTTTGTTTAATTTAACTCCATACATTTTAAAAATAAATAAACAATAGGAGTGGACTTAACTATTGCGGAGTACATCAAAATATTGAATGTAAACTTAATTGCGGTTTCATCGAAATCTTTAACATGACATAAACAACAAATTTAGCACATACACAAATAATTGGCAATCGGTTTATTAAATTACTAGATCAAAACATTGTATGATATACGATCTTTTTAGCTATCCAATTCTAAATAATTCACTTATGTACATTCATCTGAAGAAATGGTGTATCTCTGCGAAATTTATACAAAGAACGGATAGTGTCTCTCCCCGATTCAGCAAACTCTTTACGAACCAACATCAAATTTGATCAAGTAATTTAATTTCACTATGTTACTTACTTAATAGTATAGCCATAATATAGGCAAGAAATTACTATTCAGCTAATTGAACCAATAATGCCTCACTCTATACCTTCTTTCTACTCAGAACGCCACATTATATACTGAAAATAATTAGTATACCACATTTTTTCCCCACTGTAAATAGGTGGAAGTTAAAGTTTCAATAAAATTTTAAAAATACCCCACGACCAGAATGAATCTAACTAACTCAGTAAGATGACTATCTAAAATTACGTTCTCCTATCACACTTGTAGACAATGGTGAAAACATCACCTAATACTTCTATTCACAATCTCTCCCTCTTATTCCCACAAGTCTTTAAAAAGAAATGGAAATTTTCATACATCGTGGTTTCTTCATAAAAATATTCTCAAATCCAGCAACATCATATATATATATATATATATATATATATATATATATATATATATATATATATATATATATATATATATATATTTTATTATATATTTATATTTGTATTATATATATATATATATATATATATACGCTGTGACGTCTTACACGTCTTTTCTTAACAAGCCCTTTGGGTTCTTTGGGCCAGGATTAATGGCAACTCTTTTCCAACCAAATCCGAGAAACGAGAAGTGAAAAGATGCAAAAAATATAGGATAAATATAGGATCTTAGAGTAAACATGATGACAATGTAATGGTAGTGTAAAGGAATGTTAGACAATTGACGTGCGTTGTGGCAGTGGATGATTATTGAAGTTCGTCGTTCAAAGATTCAAGTTCTACGTGTTCAAGATTCAAGTTCTTCATATTGGTGATCCATTAAGTGAGTTAAACGTAAAGCTACATACCATTGTAGATAAATACAAGTTTATTACAGAATAATATAAGGTAGGATTGTTTACTTATTATTATATTTGAAGATTAGGTGGTTCAATTATTGAGATTGGTCTGAATTATATTGTGTGTTGCGTATTAAGTCTCTCTCATCGTAGATTCTCTAATTCATTATTAATATTATATTTGTTCAAAGTTTAAGTTGAATATTTTAATAAAATCATATTAAGATAATGTTTGATCCGAGTTCTTTCGCAATTCCTACACCTCTAGCTCACGCTGATGCTTCGAGGGATGTACTTCCAAGGGGAGGTACATCACAACGCCACTGGTATATCGAAATAATGAAAACACGTGACCTAGCTATAAGTGTTTGGAAACTACGAGGTGTGTCACACACACATACACAAAAAGACTAAGAGTGTAGTTTGAAAAATAGTGAAGTTGGCAATAACTGTTTTGTTGATGCCATCGCACACACCTCTTCTATTCATGTGGTCAGTTTCGACATAACCGATCACCCCAGTTGGGAGAACTGTGTCATTTAGTGAACACGTACAACTACATTCTGCCAGAAAAATATCTAAAGCAAAAACAGGAACAGCGAATCAACATCATGCTTCTTGTGAAACTTAAGAAATCAGTTAGGAAAACGTGTAAAATGTTTACTGAGGCTTATGGGGATCAAACTTTGTTCGAATGACATAAGCGGCTTTCAGGTGGAAGTGATATTGAGGAAGAGGATGAATATGCTAGGAGCCCAAGGTGAGCGATTTCAGACCAAAACATTGTCGAAATTCATGATGTGATTGATTGAGGGTGACCGAAAATTAAGTGTTTGTGTAATGAGACGGGGTTGGTTAACTTTGATAGGGAAGCTGTCGTCGAGTTTTTACTGAGGAGTTAAACATGAGGAAGATCTGGTGTGAAGGCTGTCCCAAAAGTTCTCTCCGCTGACAAAAAACAAAGCCATGAAGATGTGTGTATGTTAACATGTTAGAATGCATCGTAAACGAGCCAAATGTGTTAGAATCTCTAGTAAAATGTGATCAGGCATAGATTTTTACCTATTACCCAGCAAGTAAGTACCAATCGATGTAATGGAAGTCTCTAGGAAAGAAAAGGATCAATGTCAAAATCAAAAGTCAAGGCAATGTTAGTTGTCTTCGACATTAATTGATTATAATGATTAAGCTTGTTCCCAGTGGTCAGACTTTTGATCAACACAACTACATTGGAATAATAAAACGACGTCGTGAAAAAATTAGGAAAAAAATAAAAGGCCTCAGTTATGGAGTGTTGGATGGCTCTTGCACCAAGATAAGGCACCTGCTTACATGATTCTAATTGTTAAGCAGTTTCTGCTCAACAAAACTAGTACTGTGATAAGGTTTCTTCCTTATTTACTATTTTTGGTCTCATACGATGTTTCCTACAGTTAAATCTTGCTTAAAGAAAAACTATTTTACCCCAATTGAAGATTTCAGGCAAAAGCGGAGAATCTTCAGAAGAACCTTCCAAAAACTTCATTCTAGAACTATTATCACCAATGACAGCACTGAATGCAGAAGTGTGTGATTGTTGATGGGGACTACTTTAAAGGTGATAAAGTCACAAAGAACTGATTCTGTTAGCACAATGATTTATTGGATCATTCTGGTTTCTTTTGTGTCACACCTCGTATATATCTGGGGCGTAGGTCACTGAGCCTATGCTAGAAGTTATTATCTGAAAAGCAATTTGCTCTGAGATTAATTACAACATCGGCATCATATCGTGATCCCAAGCATCTTTACACGAAACTGTTGATTGAAGGGTTTGTGATATCATTACTGATTTTACAATTGGCAACACTCGTTTCTTTACATCTGCTGTCATTCAACGTGCTCTACAGATGGTGGCAGATGGTACAGATGGTGGACGGCTAATCGAAATTCACCTGAATCCAACAAGATTTCTGCTTCTTTTCAACTAACCAGATGAAACAGGCAAACACTTAAATCCCACAAAATTCTATGGTGTATATGTACCATACAATGCGTGCATATATATGCATGTTTTTATTCAAAAGAGTGGCCAGTACAATGGTGTTTCATGTACCACCATTTATCGTTTAAAATAGCACTTGTCAGGTGTAATTTAAAATAACACCTTGCCCCAAAGCATTTTTTGCCTGAATTATGTTGATCTCCGTTTTTCTATTTATTTATTGTTGAAATATCTTTTTCCACTAATGTACCAAATACAATTTTGAGGAAGTTTCATAAACTTCATAATTTTTTGAAATATCACAGTTGGGATAAGAGGATTCAGATTTAAAATTTACTATACATTCTTATTTCATGTAATGTATCAATAATATATGCGTACTTACTAAAATTATTTTTTTTTTTTTTGAAAAACAAGACTTGCAAGCATAATTTGAATTTCACAAATGATACAGTGTTTAAAATGTTCAGTCATTATTTAAAAACCATTTCATTGTCCAAATTTTTTCGGTGCACGATTTTATCAATAAACATTTTAACACGTTCATATATCAAGTAAAAAAGGACTTTATTGTACATTTATTAAATATAATTTTAAGTGGTAGCTTAAAATAAATAAGTTTCTTACAGCTGACTTAAGCATTAAAAAACATTGTCAAAAATTGAACTAAGAAGCAGCACTAATGTATATAAAAAAATCGTTTTTCTTATTTGGAGACACCCTTTTTTGTGTATTTTAAAATTATTTATAAAAAATTGCTTCCCTGTGCTTTTTTATCTAGCATATCTGACTTACTGAAACAATTTTTTAAGTATAATATGTGGTGAATGCATCGCTCGATATAATTTTCAGTATAGAGCTTTTAGTCATTGTTTTTTTTTTATTTCATGTAATTTACATTTATCTAAATTCAATTTTAAGGAATTCATGGTTTACTGCATATCTTATAAGATTTCATTTACCAATTAAATTAATCAGTTTAAAAACATCAGCAGTCTGTTAAAAGTTTGGGATGGAATGCTAGCACGCTTTTTAAATATTTTTTTAAAAATAAAAATAGGGTTAATATTTAGAAATAAGTCATTGTTAATTTAGGCTGGTATTACTAATCACTTCTGTAAAATATTTAGGTTTATATATTCATGTAAATAGAAAAAGAATTTTATTATGATCAGATGGAATTAAAAGAAGAAAAAAATATCGTAAGCCAAAATATAACCAATACTTTTCAAAATGGATTTAACTTTCAAGAATAGTTATCTCATCTTCATTTTTTTCTGGCTTTTAAAGTTTAATTACTCAATGCGATTTGAGAAATTAATTAATTTCAGTTTGAGTTAGAAAAATAGTGCAAGATAATCAACACATTTTGATATTTAACTTAATGAATACTATAAAATTTACTTAAAACCAGCTAGCGAAAATTTAATTTATTTGCTCAAAAATAGAATTCAATGATTATTAACTTTACTGAGAAGATTAAAAGGTATTTCAAAGCATTAAAGAGAGCTGAAAACAGTTACCAAATGAATAATCGTTAATTTTAAAAAATGAATTTCAAATAAAGTATGTGGTTAATTAGTAATTTTGTAATGAGACAATTTTTCATCATTGAAATATTTTAAGCTTTTAATTTGAATAAAATTATATTTATTTTTCAAAGTTTTCTGTTTAGTTTCATTAGCACATATCAATTCAAATTATTTCGCTTTAAAATAATCATTTTTTATGACTTTCCACCTCCATATACATTATATATTTAGTTAAGAAATTTATTTGCTTTCCATTATATTCAAAAAGCATATTAATTGAATTAAAAAATTTAAATTTAATTTATTATTGATTCTGGATTTTTTTCCCATTTGAATTCCAGACATGAATCATATTTTTTTTAGTTTTGATGCATACAAATCTTATATATTAATGTAAACATATATTTCTCAGAATGTTTAGTCTTTTTCTTTAAAAAAATTACAAGTATTTTTTAAATATACTAAGAACTTAATTTTCAAATTCTTAAAACCACTACTGGAAAAAATACTTATGCCTTTCAGAAAATGACACTTCAATATTCATTTTCTTAGCAAGAGATACAAGATGCATGAACTACAACATATGCAAATTATATCATTGATACTATTCCTTACTAATTCGTTTTGAAACGATTCAATGTGGTACAACCAGGATCATTGCATATGGGTTATAGCAATTTGTTCTTTTTGCAAGCAAATTCACAGTCCATTTTCTTACCGTTTTATCTACCGACGGTTCTTATGAGTACCACGCACTTTAAGATTACATAGAATAACCATTTTTACGCATACTCTGACTATTCTTAGTAAGAATATTCTTTGAAATCCACTCTTTCAAGATATAAATGGCGCAGCAAGGGTTCTATGATGAGTATTTTACTAGGGAAGGCGAATAGTTTTATAACAGAGGTTGCGTTTTCAGCTAACATTTTGATCGGATTGCGAAAATTGTCATTTTTGTTTTTAAAGAGTAGTTAAGGTAAAAAGTAAGTATGTCTTATTTCTTTTATATGTTAAGGAAACCTTTGAAAACGATTTGACTACTTATTTTAAGAGAACCGTGTTTTAAGTGAACCGTGTATATAATTAATTTTATAGTTGAATAACTTTGTTGCACTTATAAGTACCGACAGGACACTGGTGTTTCCGTCCGTGGGGCTTATTGTTGTTTTTTGTTGTATTGCAGCGTCATTACTATTGTGCAGTGTTTCTCAAACTTTCAATATTGGCGACCCAATATTCAATCATAATTTTCATATCGCGACCCCCCCTTCATACTACAATACCAATGTTTTGAATTCAATTATACTATACTTTGATACTACTACTACAATACGACTTAAACCTCTTAAGTGCCACCGACGTAAATAAACGTTTCACTCAGCCAAAACGTTAACTGTCCCGGACGTATATATACGTCTATCCGAAGTACGATCTTTTCTTTGCACTGCTATCCATAAAATTATTCCGAAGGCTTTGGAGTGTAATAAAAGGAAATGGACAGTGTTGGCGAAGGATTTACTCATTTCAGAGGATTTGTCTATTTATACCTCCCTCTCCCCCTTACATCGCACACGCGTGCCTACGTAGAAACGGTGGCATTGGGGAACGAATCGAGTAACTTTTGATAGGCAGTTACGGGATTGATTATGAAGGTAAGTGTTAATTTTTGTATATTTTATGCATATGACAAGCCCTTGAGTCGCTGGTAATTATTAAAAAAAAACTTGTTCTTAACTTAGCATTGTTAAATTAATCATAAAACTCATTGTGCGTGCAGTACTGATGCATTTATAAGTGTATTATATCAGTTTAAATGTGTAGTTTATTTTATATTATGTCGGAATGTATTTTGTTTGTTTACTTTCTGTAAATTAGGACACTTTTTATGTAATCTTTCGTTTTCGACTTTTCAATGTGCTCGCTCCCCCCCCCCTAGTAGAGTTATGACGTCCAAGGGGGGAGCACCCCTCAGTTTGAGAAACGCTGCTATAGTGCTCTAGATTTATGTTGTTTTGGCATTTCTTTGTTTAACTTATTTATTTTACTTTTTTAATTGTTTTATTTTAACGTTTTCAAAACATTCTAAACTTTGAATCTGAGCTTGTTTTTTTTTGTCACACACACAATTAAATGAAATATCTATTTCAAAATTTCACAACATTTTAAATTCTTTATGTGTAACTGAGATTTAATAATAATAGGAGATTTTCAAGGTGCTATTATTATTATTTCTTTTTCTTAGAATGTCTGAAAAAATAAAAACTCAGTCTTCAAGAGGCTTTGGATTTATTACAGAACCTTTTATCTGAAATCAATTATGTACTAACGGATTATTTTTCAGGTGAAGAAATCCCAGCAAATCTGCTGGAATTTTCGTTAGATTCTTAGAAATACGTTCAAAAGACTGAACTGTAGGTGCATTAGTTCATGTTAAAAAATACTTACCCCAGATTGCAGTGCTTTAAAAAATATAAAATCGAAACCTCACTCAAAATGCACTACGTAAAATGAACTTCTGTGTATTAATGGAAAAAAAAAACTGTTTCTTTTTGAATATCATCAAATTAAGTTTACGTGAAAGAGAAGTATATAAATTTTAAAAATTGAATAAAATCTTAAAAATAAATATTTTGTGCTGTAAAATATTTGTGTTCTCTGCTTACTTAGCATTTTTAAGAGTTAAAAATGCTTTAAAAAAGTCATTCGGCATTTTCGTATTATGAGAATATTTGGGACCTTTGATGACTGACGTTAATTTAAAGTACGAGTTTAATTAATTAGCTCTAACGAATTAAATTTATCAAAGTTGTGGAAATTTTATTTATGTATATCCCTTAATTTTCAATGCAGTGATTCAAAACTAATATTGCATGAAAAAATTTGCAGTAAATAGGGTTGTGGTAGATAAAGGGTTGATCTTTCTACATTAGTCGTCTTATAATACAAATTATGAGATTTTATATTTTGTTTGTCATTTCTGTTGAAAACAGTGCTATATTCGTAAATACCTATATTTATTATTACTTTTATTTTCATAAACTTCTTTGCTTCTGACATTTCTTTCTTGAGAATAATGTCATATTTTATCTGGAAGGCATTTTTAAGATGGCTTTCCCCATGCGAAAGAAGAATGAAGTGTTTAATTTTTCTCAGGTCTTTGAATGTAAATAATTCTATGAAAATTATAAAACAATTTCCAAAAATTTTACTATTTGGTTCATTTAATATTCATTTAAATGTTTCATTTTATACTATTTTATTTCTTCAATATTTTGTGTTATTGTTTCTTGTTACACTTTTTATTTTTATATGCATATGCGTTTGTAGAACAGCAGTTAAGTATTAGAAACTAATTTTGCATATATAAATTTGTTTTACTGTTTATTTTTAATACAATGGTGCTCAAAGGAGAAATTTTTCTGTGAGTTAATAATTGATAGAAATGTAGACTATACATTAATGAAATTATACATGCACATTGATTATTATTAATACAAGTAAAAATAATATACAATAATTATAGTATTATTTATGCAAATTTTCAGTGCCTGAAAATCCCAAAGTTTGTAATAAAAATTACGAAGTAGAAAGAAAAATTATTTAATTCAGATTAGATTCCGTTCTCAGTTTATATCGCTTTCACAGCATTAAGTCTGGCTGAAAATGAAACAGTTTATTTTTATCAATTGGACACTTTCATCAAAGTGTTTTTTAACTTCTGAATGATTCTAAGAAAGAAGAGGTGAGTGAATTTGTCTCTCTAATTGCACCCTATATATTTTGAATAGAATTAAAATATGGAGTTCGGCTTACTAATCTATTCGATAATATTTATCCCCTTAAAAATTTCATAGCCCAGAAGAGATTTTGTGAAAGTGTTGGCATTGATAAGAAAAAAATCACTATTCTACTCTCACCCCTAAATATAAGGCTTTACGATTTCATCATCATACCTCTTTACATTTATATGGAGTTACATGTCTCGCATATTCAAAGATATAAACAACTATACATTTGTTGTTCTTTTAACCTTATCTACTACATTGGTTTTTTTTCTCGGAAATTAAAGTACATACTATAATAGGTCCTGAGCTCTCACTATAGCAAATTACATCAAGAATCAGTGATTCAGCTGAATCTATGGTAATTATTGAATAGAATGGTCATCTACTGATTCTCGCTTGTAAGTTAATAGTCTCTGGCCTACTACTGAAGTGTTCATCCCTTTTTTACACCTCGGTCTTCATAACATGTCTCAATGCTTGTTTAAAATTTCTAGAAAATTGCAGTTCTGATTTAAACTTCTGGTGATTCATCTTCTCATTCCATTATCCAAGTGTTCTTGAAGGAGAACCTAGTTTTAACACTTACTTTTGAATTTCATCAAATATTGTAAGAAAATTTTTAACAGCAGCCTATTGGAAGGAAAGAGTGACGAGCATAAATTGGCACCTAAGTTTATAGAGCTTTTCCTCCTAGTTACAAAAACTACTCACAATGAAATGTTAATATAAACGATTTAAAATTTACTGTCCTTATTTGAAAGCATTATTTTTCTCTTTAATTCTATATTCTTCAAAGAATTTGATTAATTATGCCAATTTTCAGAATTGTGAGCTTCAGGGCATTTACGTAATACCAAACTACACAAGTAGCAACATATATGATACATTCCGATCAATTTACAAAATATTAAAAATTAGCTTAAGTTTTCAAAATAGAAAAAAAACTAAAATAGATTTTCTGTTTTGATAGAAATCCGTATGAAAACTTCCAAATATATGAACTCTGTGAGCAAATGTTTAAATTGTGACGGCGATAAATAAATAACAGGAACTACAGAAATTCATAATTTAGCATCCAAATGGTGAGCAAGAAAATGAGGATTTCAGATTTTAAGGTATAAATGGCTTTTTATTTTTTCTCACCTACTATTTAGTTTCCATTTACTCCTTACAGTACTGATATCGCTCAAAAAAGCTTTTCGGTTAGTTCCTCGATTTAGAAAAGGGGAGCAAATTAATTTTCTTTTCTTTTGTATTTTTGAAAATGAAGGAGGTGGTGGCACTTATTAACTATAAATTACGAGTATGTACTGACAATCAAATAATCAACAATTTTCCAAATACCTGAGGCCTGTTTTATCATTAACCACAATCAAATGTATTACCCAATTATATCTGTGATTACTAGAAGATTTGTTCGTCTACAAAATTTGTTATTTAGGATCATGGTGTCTACTCTGTTCCAACTACCTCTCATCTATGCGCATCTAAAAGTGAAATGGCTGTGGCTCATTCAAGTTGCAATTCTACTCACGATTTATAAAGTCGAAGAGAGAAGCAATACTTATTTTAATTTCCTCTCTCTACCACCTTACTGATACAGGAATATTATTGTCAAACTACTGCATTTGATAACTGAAATAATTTGTGTATTATTCGTGTCGTTTTAATATCTGAAATACTATGTTCCCTTTTACATTATTCCAATACAAATCCAGCCCATATTTAACAAGATATTATCACTCTTCCCAAACTCTTTTCTTTTTATAACTCTGATGCTTGTCGGAGGCCTTTCTGACTCAGTAGATACACAAATCTATCTCGAATAAAGTATGTTTTATTTTTTGAAGTGCAGATTTCCCCTCCTGTCAGATCTGAATCAGAAGTAAGCTAATACTTTATTGATTGGTTTATTGTTACTTGTACTTTCTAAATTACACATTCAATTAAAGTGTTATTTGAAAAGTTGCTTCCTGTATATACTTAGACATCACATACAATTTTGACATCGCAAAAATTTTGCATAACTTAAGAACTATTGTATATTATTTTTTTTAAAAAAAAATAATGTAATTAATAACTTTGTAACGTATGATCTTTTCTTTCAAAAACTACTTTTAAGTGATAATTTAGAAATAAACTGTAAATTAATAATAAATAAATAAACGTTCCAACGATAGAAATTTTACTTTTTTTAATGTGTTCAAAAAAATAACGTACACTAAATGTCTGTGGTAGCATTTCTACCAGGATTGAATAATAGGAATAACATGTATCTTGCTGTGTTAAAAGAAATGTTGTCTATCGTGTAAAGCATACCAGTTTGTGGACCTATGTATATCTCCATATTGAAGCTATAGAAAGTTCTACAATTGACTAAAGTAAAATATTGGTACTATATTTTACAGGGTTATTTTGACATATAATGCTGAAATGAACCTTATCTTGAGAAAAATTTAATTTTTATCGCATATTACACATTGTTTTAGGTGACAAAGTCTATCAATTCATATGAAAATTACCTAAGAAGATATTGAATCCAATTTATCAAATTTTTTCTCTCTGAAAATGAATAGTTCGATCATAGAATCGAATTTTTTTAATAATACACGAATAATAAAAAAATATGTAATTTACAGTTGTATGAAAACTATACTATCTGAAGCCAGTGAGTGCCACTCAAACTTGGAAGTATTCAATAAAGGCACTATAAATGATTTGAAATATCGAAATGAGAAGTATTTGATCCCAGCTCCTGCTGTTAGTGGTACTTAAACTTAAAACCTTAGCTAGAAAACTTCTATTTTTGTTTTTTAATATAGAAATCGTAAATTAAGTTTATTAAATATAATATGTATTAAATAAACTTCAAAAGATTATCTGAATCATTTTCTTACAATTTAATTGAATTGTTTACAATTACATATGAGCTCATAAAAATCCCCTTATTCTTTAACTTGTAAGGGACAATGCGCAAAAAAATAATTTTTCTTTTGTACATTATTTTCATTCAAATTTAGATTTAAATATGTAGATTAAATTTTTCATTTATCTCAAGTTTCTAGAGGTATTGTGGGCAATGGTGATTGTTTCGTGATGCTAAGAAGTATTCCGTTGTTCTCCTGCTCCTGCATATGTGTTTCGGCATGTGCAATCGTTGAAAAAAATAAATCAACCTATTGAATTGTGTTATAATAGATTTGTTATATGATATCATCTTTAATTCTTCTTTTTATTTGGAGCTCATATAAATTTATGGTTAACGTTTTAGTGCTCCGAGTATTTTTTTCAATGTAAAACACACAACAAATCATTAAACAACAGTCAAAGGTTTTTTAAGAGGAACAAAATACTAATTAAAATTGATTCATATATTATTTGTTTCTATATAAAAGTCTGATACAAGTATTCAAATTATTATAATTAGAGACCAGTTATCAAAAAAAGAGAGATAATGAAACTTTTTATATAAAAAATTTCATTCTAATAGAGTATTTTTACTTTACTTTATATTTCCGTATTTTTTGTAAAGAAAATACTTTCCATTATGGACGTTTCATTTTAATTAAAAAATATATTTATTTTTAATTGGCGTATTTTTGTTGAGCCAAAATATTTGTTTAACGCAGGTATTTTTGAAAAAAAAAATAGCTTTTCAATTATTTAAGTAATTTTTAAGAAGGATTATTTGAGTACGTATTATTATTTTCTTAAGTTAATTAATTTACTGAAATATTTAAAATACATGCCTTAGAATAATTTTTATAAGGATTATATGAGTTCATTATTACCAAGTTATTTAATTTACTGAAGTATTTAATTTTCAATGTACTTTTTTTTTAGAATCGTTATATTCTTATAAAATGTGTTTCAAAGATTTGACGCAATGTATTCAATTTGATTATGTTAACTTAAACCAAATATAATGATTATTTGAAAATAATTTAGGAAGTTTAATGATTTAGAATTATGATTTTAGGAGTTTAATTTTAAATATATTTTTATCGATAATTTGATGAGAATTGAATATATACTGTATTTTTGTATAATAATATATTATTATATAAAAATATATTATCCAAATCAATACTTGTCCAAACTATCTCAAAATATCTTCAATTATTTGAGCAACATTTAACTAGGTATATCTATGTAATGTCATTATTATTTTCTAAAAGTTAGTTTCACTATACAGGGTTATCAGAAATGAAAATGACCCGTTTAAAAAATTTCATAATTCCCAGATGAATATAGAGAAAACGATAATTAATGTCATTGTAAAGATAAAATATGAAATGTTGAGTTTTTAACATTGTTTTTGTCCAATAGGTTGTAACGATGTTGTAATTTTGAACATAAATGGAAATGGCGTCACAGCGGGGAAGACATTTTGTGTGCTCTGCATTTGCAAAAAGTCTGTCAATAATCACGGTTCAGCATGAATTTTGGAGAAAGTACCATAAAAATGCACCGACATCTAAGAGTATAATAAGATGGTATAAACAGTTCCAGGAAAGTGGATGCCTGTGTAAAGGCAAAAGTCCAGGGCGGCCAGGTTTGTAATGATATTATACAGTTGACTAAAGGAAGTCACATTGAAAATTTGTGAAAACAAATTTTATTTTACGTCAAAAACATAACTTAATAAAATATTTCATATTTTATATTTACAGTGACATCTTAATTATTATTTTATGCTAATACATCTCGGAATCATTGAATTTTGTAATCGGGTCATTCATTCCTGATAACCCTGTTTATATTTGTATGTTTCTGTCACTTCATTAACTATTTGCACAAATCCAATAAAATGGTAAAACTAGTTTGAAATAGTCTAAATGAAAAGGTATTTAGTCAAAATAATTAGTTTTTCTAAAACATGGAAAATAAATAATTTTTACTCGATATAAAAGACACGCAAACACTACTGATTGAAATTTCAATTTTTGTACACTTAAAAATTAAAAGTAATTTTTGAATAGAAATGTTGATACGTAAAGTAAAGATTTTGATTTTATTTAAATGTCTTTTAATTCTGTGCATCCTAATTCGCAAGCGACTGCAGGGTTGCAACTAAGTTATCAAAAGCATTGGACTTGAGGGTTATTGTTGTTGTTATTGTTTAATTACTTAATGTTTAAGTAAATAAATAACGAATGGCTACCTGTTGCAATAGAATACAGAACAAAAATATGCCTTTAGGGGGCGAGATCCTTCCTCATACTTATAATATATCACCATAATATTATCAACTGTTTTTTTTTTATCTTTATACAACTCTATATATGTAGTTGCTATATATGAGTGTCTAAAGCTAATAAAAAATCTTTTAAGAACTACTGCAATCACATACAGTTTAATAATGAAAAATAATCATAAAGACTAAGCATTTTAAATAAAATGTAACACATATAAATAGTTTCTACCTGGAAAAGAGTTTCTCGATGCGTGTTTAGATATTTTGATAAATGAAATTATTTTACGTACATATATTTTTCATGGTATTTTTCTTTCCGTTCAGAAATGAAAGAACTTTTTGCTACAAAATATTAAATATACTTATTACATTTAAAATTCTCAAATGTATAATTTATTGTACACCTCAAACTAGCAATTGAAAATTCTGCTTTAAATACTTTAAGAAAGTATTTAGTAGCATTTGTTGTTAACGTTAGTATGTATTTCTTAAGTTTCAGCAAAACAAACATACAGTTGGAAAATATATTTTCATCCTACAGTTATTTAAACATATATATTATAAGTAGTCATCCAATATGTGCCTTACATTTTGCATGTTGATAGAAAAGTCTCAAATTTTTCTTCAATTCAATTATGTAGTAGCATATGTAGTTAATATTAAATAACTTTTATGTAATTGAGAAAATTTTATTTTCATGTGTGAGGAACTATCTCACACACGAAGAAAAATTCCTCAGAAACCGTTATGACATTTTGAACTTTAGAAAACATAATATCACTTATAATAAAGCATTTAATATATGAATTTAAGTATTTAGTTAGAATAACATGAAAGAATTATTCATAGAATTCAATATAAAAGATTGATTTTTTAAGAGTTCAAATGTTAGACAAGTCAATCAGTTTTGTGCAATAAAATAACCGAGTTGCCTCAATTTCAAAAGTTAATAGCTTACGATAAAAAAACACATTAAAGCAAAACAATTGAAAGTTTATTTTGTTTTGTTTTATTTAAACCAAATGTCATGCAAAAATAAAACAATATTTATTTAAATAAGTTCTTTGAAGTGCAATGATAATATCATATCCATAGATAAGATTTATATCTTTCTCCATTCAATCGACAGATGTTGAAAGATTATTATGCATGTATTCTTTCTGACAATGCAAACTATATTAAAAGCTCCCTAATTCTCATTAAATAATGCGTTGGTAAAACGCCATTGTTAATGACACAAAACAATTTCAATTCTAAAATCTATAGGGAGATATTACATATGAATATCCTTAATTTAAAAATAAAGAAAACAAATAATATTTTTCCGCATTCACTAAATATATATAAACTTTTTGAAATTCAAATTTATGAATAAAAGTATTTTTATCTCCTTAACAGTCGCATAGTTTTGAAGAAACCGGTCACATAAAAGTGCCTATTTTTGATTTCAGAAATTTATATAAAACTAAGTGTATTTTCAATTTTTAAATTTTTAGTAAATTTTTAGTTTAAAATAACAAAATTAATTTTTTTAGAAAAGCCAACATTTAGGGTTATTATGGGAAAAAAGCTGGTTTTCTAGCAAAGAGAAAAATTAAAAACATATGTTTTAAACAGTAAATGATAATTTTACTATACAGATGCTATGTAAAATCATATTACTATTTTTTGTAAGGTAAATTTCAAGAATGAGATAGAAAAACCAATATTACAGGTAACATTACATATTCGTGATCACTCCATCCTAATTAAATCGGCATTGTAAAATAATTTGTTTACTGATGTAAAATGGTGATATTTAGAATGCAAAACGAATGTTTAGAATTTATATAGGTTTTACACTGCTTTTAGATACTCTTTGCTTTATTTTGTGTTTTTCTAAAATTGGTTCAACTATCAAGGCAGAAAAATAAACAAATCGAAATTACTCTAATTGACAAAGGCATTATAAAGAATAATATGAAACTAAGAAGGAAAAGAGTATCCGAAAATTGGACAATCTTGTAATTGCATTGCGTTTTTCTTAAAGTGATTTAGCATTTTTCGAAGACTATCCCTTCTTTCTGATTTCTTTCTCTTTTTCCATCATAAAGAATTTTATTTTCATGTACAAAATAATGCTAGCAGATTTTACTTGAAAGCTTTATTATTTTGCATTTGAATTTTTATTACTTAAATGAAAGTTTATTTCATATTTTTTATTCGCTTTACATAGTTATATTTAGAACATTCAAAATTAAAATGGGTTTAAAAAACTTTTTCTTAAAAAATTACAATGTTCTTACTTCTTAGTTCTAAATTAATAATTCTGCTCTAATTTCCTTGAACAATTGTTTTAAGTTAAAACAATAGTATTAGCTTTCATGGAATTATTATTTGGTTTTATTTTAAATCTTAAATCGTACACATGAAACATTTTAGTACACAATGGAATATATGAAAAACCGACGCATCAAGAAAAATCGAAACCAATTATATAATGATGTTTCTAATAAAAATGTGCACCTTCTAAAAATACAAGGCATAACAGGTGTTGTCCAATGAATATATATATTGCATCACTTTGACATCGGAACTGAATATCTCTAGATAAATACTATTTTCTAATTTCTTTCTTGTAATTAAAGTATTTAAAGTGAAACCTGAAAGTATTTTTTCATAATCTAATAATGATCTTTGGAAAATACGATATTTTATCTTTACTTTGAATAGTATCATCTTCAAATATAAATTTTTAATAATGATTAAAGATGCATATTTCTTAGGAATAATTTTGACACTTCTTTTGCTCTCTTTACTTTAAGCTAGTTTTGTAACACACAGTTTAATTCGAAGACCGAAATGTAGATGGCGGTACTTATAATGGAAGTGTTACCGAGCAAAAATCACTGTATTACCGCCAGAGAGAGTTGGGAACTGAATGAGTGAATTTTACTCGTTTCGCTGTCCAATCCTGGACTATGTAATATATTTAATTTTCCCTTATTGTCTCTAAATGTTTAACCTGTATTGTTTCTAAATGTCTGTCCATTGTAACTGTGTTATTTTATGTCATTAAAATATTTTAATTACCCCGAGATTATGTCGATTACTTTGGGTTACCCAGTAATGACGTAAAAGAAAAATTGCAACTTGGCGCTCAAAACGTCGAGCCGATACGACCACAATTCCCAATCCTTTCTCGCTTTTTCCACTTAGGTTGAGGCGTTGTCACCCGACAACAAATAGAGGATTCGCAACCCTGCGAATAAATAATGTTTTCACCCAGGAAACCTGTGTACAGATAAGTGATGCTTATTCTAAATAATCTTGCTCTGTTATTATGTATAAGAACAGTGATTATATATATTATTACTCTTAGTATCTGTTGTTTGTTCTCATTAAAGCTAATTGAAGGTTATTTATGAATGTATATTTACTTACTAACTAAGAATTTAATGTCATTAACATATATATACTTTTGTTATCTAGAAATTTTTGCGATTGATATTTATTCAAATAATTTCACTTTGATTCTTGTTTGATTTTACTAAACTTTTAATTAAGTTTTAAATTGAATGCAATTTTATCATAATAATTTTTTTATGTCTAATATAAAAATAATTATTTTGTGAAGTACATGATTTATTACGAAGTATTACTATAACATTTGAAAACTTGTATGTTTTGATAAAGTATAAACATTTATGCTTTTTGTTTTAAATTTTTTGGAAAATAATTTCAAGTACTTCTAAGTGTAAACAAGTTTGTAATAGTGTTAATTTCGAAGAGGATGAAATAATTTATGAAAGGTATTTCTATTTAAACGTATTTGAATTGCTTTTGATTAAAAACAATTTAATTGATTTAAGTTAACGAAAACGAAATTATTTTTCTTTGATTTAATTTAAACTATTTCATGTAAATTGCTGATACTCCTTTTGATTAATAATGAATATTATTTAAATATTATTATTTTGATTTTCATGTACGAAATTAGAACATAGTTGATATTGAAGAATTTGTTTCATTTTTTTTAATCTCATTAATATTGATGTGAAAATTAATTAGCACATTTTGAAATTAGAGAATTATATTATCATTTGGGAAGAGTGTATTATAGTATAGAGTATTTTTTTGTTTGTATCCGAAATTTTAAGTGCATAAGTATTGTTTGACTATCATATTTTCAGATCACAGAATTAACAGTTTTGAGTGAACTTTAATTCATTAACTTTAATTGAACTTTACTAAATTAACTTTGAAATAGTCTAAAAGTGACGAAAAATGGCTTTTTTTGGGAAGGTCTAGAAAAGAGGATTTACGAATGTTGGCCACAGAATTGAGTGTGGCTCCGTCAGACAATCTCAAAATTATTGAACTAAAATATATCATAACAAATTGTGATAAGTATGATGATGAATTCGTCAAAGATATGCTCAGCGTCATTGTGGAAGAACGTACAACAACAGAAAAACAAAAGAGCTGTGGAACTGGAGTAGAAACAGAAAGCCGTGGTTGTGGCTCAGCCACGAGAAAGAGAATTCGAACTGGAAAAAAAGGAAATTTCAACTTGAAATGCAGAAGCTGTCACAAGCACCTGCTACAAGTCAACAGCAAGAAAACTCGAAAATTGAGTTAAATAGAATTATTCCGAGATTCAATTCGAAAGAAGATGAAATGGGTCTATACTTGGCAATTTTCGAACGTCAAGTGAAGTTCTTGAACATCCCTGAAAACACTTTGACAACCTACCTGATTGGCTCATTGCCACCTGATATAGCTCAGCTCATCGCAAGAGAGGATGAATATGATGTTCAAAACTATGAAAAGGTAAAAGAAATGCTTCTCAAAAGATTTCGAGTTACAGGGGATAGGTTTAGGTAGTACTTTTCCCAAAAGAAGAAAAACCCAGATTCAACATGGCGAGACTTTTATTTCGAATTAAGTTCTTATTTTGAAGGTTGGATCAAAGAGTTGAAGATAACCATGTTTGATCAACTTAAAATTCTGATAATTGCTGATCAGATAAAAAGAAAAACTCCAGCAAATATCAAAGAACACTTTCTAGATATTTGGGCGGATTTGAACGATCCTTTGGAATTGGCTGAGAAGTTGGACGCATATGGCAACCTAAGGCCTGGAATGAAAAGTATTTCAAATCAGACTTTCCAGAAGAAGGAAGAATTCAGGAAACCATTTCCATTAAAGAAAAAATCAACCTGTTGGAGGATCCCATGAATATCACTCTCATCTGGGCGCTCTAGAACAGTGCTTACATTCCCAGGTTACAAAACTGAAGGAAGAAACCCGAGACAGTGTAACGGATGTGGACCTCCTGGTGTCGTCAAGTCAAAGTGTCCAACCTGCACAAAAGCTAATGAAATAGAAACAACAGTGAACTGTATGACGTTATTCAACTTGAATTCAAACTTGCATCCCACAAGTGTGATTGTTCTCAAAACTTTTGGAGAAAAGATTGCTGTATGTGCTGGTACCGGTGCTTCCCATACCATTGCAGGTGAAAAGATGTTTAAATGCATACAAGAGCATGGTGTCACCTTTACGAACAAAAGGATTTCATTTATGATGCGTGATGGAATTCGACAGACCATTATGGCTCTGAGTGCTGTCGTCGACATGTACATTGAAGGCAAAGTTATTCCAACAGAATTTCTAGTATTGCCAGATGCCAAAGGAAATAAGATTTTGTTAGGACTGGATTTCCTCAATGCAGCTGGTATCTTCCTTGACGTCCAGGGTGGAAAAGGGCACTTTTCCGGAAATCCTCGGAAACAGTACAAATTCTTCAAGAAGACATTAGAAGATATAACACTCAGCGCATTTGAACTTCAAGAGGATGATGGTAAAAATCTATCTCCAGAACAGGCAAGATTAATAAATATACTCCTGGACGGAAATGAGGCATGTTTCCAACCAGGGAGAGAGCCCACGCCTTATATTGAACACCGTATTGACACGGGTGATCACGTCCCAATAGCAACGTCCCCCTACAGAATGAATCCCGTAAAGAAAGAGGTTTTGAGGGAACAGATTGAAGAACTGCTGAGGCAGAATGTAATCGAAGAGTGCGAGTCTCCCTACGACGCACCTGTGGTACTTGTTCCTAAACCAAATGGGAAAGTACGTCTCTGTGTCGACTACAGGAAGCTGAACTTGGTTACGAAAGTGGATGCCTACCACTTACCATGAATGAATGATCTACTGAATGAAGCGTCACCAACATCCTTCATGTCAACGATTGATTCACAATCGGGCTACCATCAAGTAAATGTTGCTGACGTTCATCAAGACAAAATTACTTTCGTTTGTCATTTTGGGACTTACCGCTATTTACATATGCCCTTCGGCCTACGGAATGCTCCAACCACCTTTCAAAGGTTAATCGACAAGTTTCGAAGCGGCTTGAAAGATGTTTTCACACTTTCTTACCTAGATGACATCATCGTCCTCTCAGAAACATTTGAGAAACATCTGGAAGATCTCGAAAAAGGTTTTGAAAGATTGTCTATCTTTAAACTTCATGCAAACCGAGATAAATGTCACTTTGCCTGTGACCGCGCGAAATATCTGGGATTCTGGATAACGAAGGATGGAATTGAAGCTGACCAAGAGAAGATCTCTGCTATTCAAAAAATTCCAGTCCCTACCAATGTGAAAGAAGTACAATCTTTACTACAAACATGCTCTTGGTTTCGTCGATATGTCCGTAACTGAAGGCGCAATCTCTGATATGTGTGCTATCACTGTTGACATGCCATCCAGGAAGTCCAGTGATATTCGAAAGGAACAACCGGAAGACGAAGAACTGAAGAAAGTTATTGACTGCTTTGAGAGTATGTACAAAGACGAAAACTTTGCCAACTACACCAGTCATGGATACTTAATGAATCAGGGTATCTTATATAGGTATTCACCTGAGAGTGAAGAACAAGAAGCTCAACTCGTAGTTCCTGCACAAGAACGAGAAAGAATCCTTCAGGAATATCATGATGTCCCGACAGCTGGTCATTATGGTGTAGATAACACTTACAAGAAGATAACATCCAGATACTATTTTCAAGATATGAAAAAGTTCATCTCAGAGTACATAAAGACTTGTCCTGAATGCAATCGTTATAAACCAACAAACCAAAAACCAGCAGAACTCTTGAGAACAACCGCCTACGCGCAAAGGTTTGAGACGCTGGCCATTGATCTTTTTGGCCCTCTTCCGGAAACTCCCACTGGAAAGAAGTGGATCTTTATTATAGAAGATACAAGCACCAAATGGGTAGAACTCTTTGCTCTTACTGAAGCCACTGCTGAAAATGTTCTAAAACACTAATCGAAGAAGTACTCCTAAGATATGGTCTTCCGCGAAGACTAATAACTGACAACGGGCCACAGTTCATAAGTGCTGTCATGCAGCTACCTTGTGACTTGCTAGAGATTACGCAAGACCTTATCCCCGTCTACCACCCGCAAGCGAACCCATCGGAACGTACAAATTGTGACTTGAAGCCGAGACTAGCAATTCTTGTAGGGGAAGAACATTCGGCGTGGGAGGATAAGTTACCTCTAATTCGTTTCGCAATGAATACTTCAGTATGCGACACCACTGGGCACATGGCTGCCTACTTACAGTTTGGAAGACAATTCAGAACATCAGACGATATCAGGCATGATATTCGACAAGTTATTGATAATGATAACTTTGTCCCTGAAATCACCGCATATCTCAAAAGATTTGCCAATTCCATCTTGGATGTCAAAGATAGAGTTGAGCAGAAACAAGATTGTCAGAAGGAAAACTTCGATCGACGATGAAGAAGAAAACATTACAAACCTGGTGACAAAGTTTGGGTGACCATTCATCCCATAAGTCGTCAAGAGCAGGAAATTCATGACATAAAAAGAAGGTCCTTACCTCATGCTCACCTTGAGATCACCAGTAACATATGAGATTGTCGACCCGTCCAACCCAGACCAAGCCCTGGGAACTTATTATGTTTCTGCCTTAAAGGACTATCAGGAACCTGAAACAGAAAGAAATACCGGATTTGTTGCTCCTCTAAGGAAAAGAGGATGCCCAAAAAAGAAATTATCTCTTGGTTCCGAGCCGAGACGTCAACGGAACCAGTGGGGGAGTCTGTAACACACGGTTTAATTCGAAGACCGAAATGTAGATGTCGGTACTTGTAATGGAAGTGTTACCGAGCAAATCACTGTATTACCGCCAGAGAGAGTTGGGAACTGAATGAGTGAACTTTACTCGTTTCGCTGTCCAATCCTGGACTATGTAATATATTTAATTTCCCCTTATTTTCTTTAAATGTTTAACCTATATTGTTTCTAAATGTCTGTCCATTGTAAATGTGTTATTTTATGTCATTAAAATATTTTAATTACCCCGAGATTATGTCGATATTACTTTGGTTTACCCAGTAATGACGTAAGAGAACCATTACAATTCTAGTTAAAATAAATAAATTATTTATTTTATCAAGCAAATTGATTTTTGAATGAAATTAAATCATTTCAAATGTATTAGTTTAATACATTTATGAAATTAAAAAAACATAAATTGTGCTTATTCATTGCCAATATCTCATATAAAAACAAATATAATTACATTAAAAGCACAGAATTAAGTCAAATTTTAAAAACAACAAACAATTATTTCTTTATTTCTTTTTAATACAGACACATTGAAAAAACCTTTTGTATATTGGGATTTTATTCTTCAATAAGCATGGGAAACACAGCAAAAGTTTGCATTAAAATATGAAGCACAATAAGTTTAGCATGTGTTTGATGAAGTAGGCATGCATTTTTTTAATTCGAAAAATTCTTGAAACAATAGGAAAATATAGTGAAAACAATAGGAAAATATAGCGAAAACAATAGGAGAACAGCAAGAACTCTTTGTAAAAGATTTTAATTTATAATAAAGAATGCCTTGCTATTGAAAGACTAGAAACTAAAGGAGAAAAAATGTGAAACTGTTCAAAATAGATTGGAAAGAGTTAGAAAAAGTTTTCCATGGTAAATTATTATTATTTGTCGAGGAAAAAATATTTTTTAAAAAAAAATACTATATGATTTCTGGGCAGAGTAGAAACTATGTAAAGACATGAAAAGAGACAATAATACATCGAAATAAGGAATATAAGGATTGTGCAAAGAAATGATGCATTTAGAAAAACAAGATAGACATAAAAATTAACTGTCTTCCTGGAACTTATTTTAGAATTAAAAAAGGAGGCACTTGATTGCAAAACAACTTCAAGTGCAATCAATAGATTGATCTGGAGCAACATTTCTGTATCATTTATTCAAACCTTGAAAAATACCTATCTCAATAATTTAGAATTTAACCTAATAGTTTGTAGATTGGAGGAACTATACTGAAGCGAAAAACTTTTTTCAATGAGAATTCGGACTAATCTAAGATGCGTAATATTCCAAGGCACAAGAATTGAGTTGAAACAGAGTACTATAATTTGCCACGATTAAAAAGTATCGTTTAGAAGATGATAGAATCATTAATTACACAATGAAATGATTTAGGAAAAGAATTTAAAATATGAATACTTTTACACTGCTGTAGAGTTCCATCGCAAATTCCATTGATATCAATTTCTTCTTAATGATTATTTAAATGGATCTTCTCATCATCTCAAACACACGAAAAGGTTTTTTAAATAAAAATTATACTATGGGTTAAATGATATGAAAGTTAAATTTACATCGATTAAATATATTAGGGGGCAGGAAAATTATGTCGTTTCTTTACATTAAATTCGAATAAATAAATTTCTTACAAGTTTTTCTTTTTAGTCAGTTTTCTTTTTAGTAATCACCCCTTTTTCCATCAATTGTGCAATTTTCCAATGCTGGATCAATACAAATCAATTGGTTTTTCAGTAAAATATCTGGAGATGGCATTTTTATATCATCCAAATTTTGAATTTTTTTTTTTTTTTTTTTTTTTTTAAGAAGTGTTTCATTAAACGGAATAAATGGAAATTCGTTGGTGCAATGTCAGGCGAGTATCATGGATGAGGTGATACCTCCCACCCCAATCCATTAATTTTTTCCAGCGTTTTTCTTCAACAGTGTGGTCTTGCATTATCGTGTTGCAAAATTATGCATTTTCTACTGATAATAGCTGAGTACTTTTCAATTAATGATTGATTTAGTCGATCTAATTGTTCACAATAAAGGTCTGCATTAACAGTTTCTACAGGTTTAAGCACTTCAAATGGACGATTCCCCGAATATCCCACCAAATACACAAAAGCGCCTTTTTTGGATGTAAACCTGGCTTAGCAGTCCTTTGTGGCGGTTCATTCGGAGAGAGCCAATGTGTCTTTTGCGTTTTGGAATATCATAAAGGACCCATTTTTCATCAGCAGTGATCAAGCAATCAAAAAACGGTTCTGTATTGTGCCGTTGAAGCTATAAGTTGGATGTCGTAGATCGGCTAGCTCTGGTTTCTTCAGACAGATTATGTGGAAACCAAACACCTGCTCTGTGTGTCTTACCAAAGTGTTGCAAATGTTCTTGGATAGTTGACCAAGGTTGGTTAAGAGCATTTAACAGTTCCTCGATTGTCTGACATGGATTTTCTGCCACTTGTGCCCTTAATAATGTCGTTGTCTAAAGTTGGTCTTCCTGATCCATGTGAGTCGGAAAGAACGAAATTACGGGATCTGAACTTAGAAAACCACCTTTGTCATTTACGAACATCTAAGGCACTTGGGTAAACATCGCAAATATTTTTGGTAGAACTGTTGCATTACTACCCTTATGAAACTCCAAAAGCATGCAATGGAGGATATGAATCTCTTCTGGTATTTGGCTAGACATTTACCTCAAAGTGGGGAAAGAAAATTTAAGATTTTCACAACTAAACAAGTCACTTTAACTTTGAAATGTCTCTGGAACGACTTTCAACTACGCAATGAACTCATAAACGGTAAGGCAGCACTGACATGCGCAAAAACGGCATTACTTTTCAGTCCTGATTATATATAAAATGAATAAAGAACGAAGAAAATGAATTACCATTCATGTTTCTGTTAGAACTCCATATCTTGTTCATATTATATGATAATTATAAAATGTATTTTTGTACATAATGCTATGTAATTATTGGAACAGATAAATAAAAATAATAAAAATGGTTGTAAAAGTTCCATTTTAGTCTCTTCTAAATTTGTGAATAAATTAAGTTTGTTTAAAAATGTTTTAAAGCAAAACAATTGTGTCTTGGCGTTTTCACAAAAATTTTATTGTGAAAAGATTTATTATAGAGAATATTTTAGTAGACAATATACGTTTACAATAAAACAAGAAATAATTTTTGTTGTCTAGCTCCTTAGTAAAATATGCAGCTTTATTCTTTCATTAAAAATATTCAAATGTGCAATTAAAATTTGTGATCTAATAGATAAGACTGAAATACTTAATTTAAAAAAATATTATCTGAAATTCATTGATGAAATATCTCATCCGGTTGTTGGGACTTATTGAATCTGAAGTAGCAATGTTCTTAGTTTACATTTATTAAGAAAAGGTATGTTACCTAATTTTAGTTTCACTTACAAAAAATTATAAATAAATAAAAAGTATGTTTAAAGTATATACTTCATACATGGGTTTAAATTAATAATCATTCTCAGGCGTTAACATAGGATAGACATTACCCAACTGAATAAAATATTCTTATTAGGTATGATGATACTTTCAATGTGAATTTCTTTTACGTTTGTTGCCTATAGAAAGAAATAAGCTATAATATTTGTGCGCAACCAATCGGGCTCTATAATATTTTTTATTTTACGTTTTTTATAATGACTCCACCATAAATTTTAAAAGAAATTGCCCCAAAAATCGTTTAAATAAATTTTCATGTTTTAAAATAACAGCAGGAAATATAAAAGTCATTTTTCATTGTTTAGTTCAATAACTTTTAATTTGTTTCTCTCTTTAACTTTTCTTTCCTTTAGTTTTGAAATTATTCTGTAAATATAATCGCAAATAAGTAGATATTTCATTTTGAGAAACTTCCAAATTCCTAATAGATGAATATCAATTAAAAAGAAGAGAGAATAAAAAAAGTAACAAAAATTTAAATTGAAAAACTATATGTCCAGTATTTTCAAAAGAGCAGACAAAGAAAAAAATAGCGTTATTGTTAGAGTTCATGTCAACATGTCATCCCAAATTTCTACAAAATGTTTATTACTTCATTATTTTCCCTTAATGTGATTTGCAAGTTGTTTTTTTTTAGTTTTCCCTCCAGCATCTTTGGGTGTCTGGAAAGTTTTTGCATCGAAATATATTGTTATTCTTTTTTATTCTCTTTTGATACACGACGATTTCTATAAATGTTTCATAGAAAAACATTTCCGTAAAGAATGCTTTTTGAAACAGACAAAGACCCTGAAGTTTGAATGCGAACACTTAAAAGCAATGTATTTTCTTTGTCCACCACCCAATTAAAATAACTGTTTGTCCCCTTTTGAACATTTAATGAAACGAAAAGAAATCACTGTCTTATGAGTATTAGAAAACATATAATAATGAATTTCTAAGTATGAAATTCAAACTTTGGAATAAACAAATCGTTAATTTTATAAACAAAATTATTATACTTATAATTATTTTTGACTAAGCTGACATTTGTGCATTTGTTTCAAATCTGTATCTTTCACTTGGGAAGTAAAATTTGTCAATTGATGAAAATCTCAAAGGGATCATACTGAAACAGAGTTAGCTATTATTAATCTTACTTTTTTATTCACTTAAATACGTTGGCCAAAATATTGAATCATTTTTTTTTACTTTTTTCAAAGAACAATTCAACAAATTTTGATATAACTATGACAATTATGGTAGTTTCATGCATGGTTTGTAAATTTAACTTTCATTGAAGACGAATTCTTTATTTTATACAAATTTATTTTGATTACAGCTGTATATTTACTATTGAGAAATTTAGCATACTTCTTAGTAAATATGTACATGAAATTATTTTAAAATGTTTTATGTGATTAATAGGGTTTAAGTCTTAACTCTCTAAAAACAATTAAAACATATCAAAAATACTAATACTTATAATTCTGTAAAATTTACAAAGCATCGGAAGATTCTTTCCAAAAAATTAACGGGACAAATTTTAGAGGATGTTTTGTCTCGTAATATTTAAAAATTGTAAATCAGTTAACTACATTTCTCGATATCTATTGTAATTAAATAAGTAACTGAACTGAGTTCCATAAACTGTTTAATGTTTTTGTTTTCATTAATTTCTAATGACCTAGTTAGGATGTTTTTGGAGGGAGGTACATTGATTGATTAATGCTTTATAAAAGCTATAATGAAATAAAACGTATTCGCTTTTGTCATTACTTTTAATCAATAAATATACGAGTAAACTTCTAATCCATGATGAAGCAAACGCATTTAAATTTAAAATGTTTGTATATATCCTAGTAGGACTACAACATTACGTTTACAAACGGTAAGAAAGAAATGCTACAGCTAAGAATGTACAGTTCATTATATATATACATTTTTGTTGTTGTTGTTGAAAGAAAACCTGATAAGGCGCAAAGGTCTAAAAAATTATCAGTTATTTTCAACCATTTCTTTTAGTGAATACAAACTTTTGCTTAGCATTCTTGTTGAAATCTGTTTTTCCCATCCATATCCGCTGTGCAATATTACTAGAAAAAGTGTAAAGAAAACCTAGTTTGAAAAATATAAATAAATATATGTAAGGATAACTAAATTGGATCTAAAACAAAATCCCCTAATTGATTTTAATTTACTTTTTAACTTATCTTTCGTAACATGTGTTCGAGTCTTAAATGAAACATCCAATTATATCTCAGAAACGATACGAGTATTCCAAACATAACACTTATAATCCCAGCTCATTAAATTCTATTGTCTCCATATGCAACTCTTTACTTTCAAATTGAAAGCATGAACTAAAAAGTGTTATTTAACTGTTCTGGACGTATTAGTATTTAGACCAATTAAAAATCTCTAATCGAAAGATGTATCGATTGATCAATGAATAAAACTTTTTATTACAAAAGCTGGACATTGCCAGGGAAACATCACACGCACACACTTATATATATATATATATATATATATATATATATATATATATATATATATATATATATATATATATATATATATATGTTTGTGTGTGTGACAAAAGTTTCAGCTAAAATCGAATGTTAGGATAGATTAAAGTATTCCTTACCCTATTTTGCTGTCCTAAATCAATGAAATTTAAGAAAACATAATAATTTTCCGGTTTGATGAATTAGCTTTTCATATGTTTATTTCTATTTTGTTTTGTTATTCTGGGTTATCAAATCCATTATTTTTCCATTATTTTTTTGTATGTTTAATAATATGTAATTATCTTATTACACTTTCTCTCTATATATATGCAACAATGATCACTGAAATGACAAAATGAGATGAAAAACCTGAATCAACAACTAGCAAATGCAATGCAAGATATGTTATTAAAAGGAAGAAGTTAAATAACTGCCTCGAAAAGTTTTTTTCAGTGAAGAAAAAAAAATTGAAAATTGAATAAAAGAATTTCATGAATTCTTTAATAATTAAACATGTAATTATTGTTAAAACATATTTTTGACCTAAAATTGCATTCTTTCTTTTAAAAAAATTATATATTTTGTCATTTTAAAAAGCAAATATTCTTCAAGGAAATAAAAAAAAGTAAATATTTCTTTTAATTTTATCACCTTGCATCTTTAGTTTCACTAAAAAAAATGACATTTTCTTCGGTCGAGTTTCGGTAAAGGTTGCAAATAATCCATTATTCATGCTGGAAATTCTGCGTACTTTTTCTTTTCTTTTTTATACTTTCCATTCACTAGGCTTAGCATCTCTCAGGGGTTCTTCAGAAATACTATCCGTAGATTAATCTAAAATCCAATTTCGAAAATAAACTTTATACTATCGGCAATATGCTGAACATCATTCCTTAGCGATAAAAGAAATAGTTTCATCAAATGATAAAATATGCTCTTTATGTTAGAGAAATATAATCACACATCTTAACTAGCATTTAGATTATGATGTCTTAAGAAATATAAATACAATGAATGGTCCGAAAAACCATTTATGAAAGCTTTTATTACATTAACCAGCATTTTTGAAACAATCAGATGTTATTCTTTCTAAAGTTTCTATTTTCCATTTATTTCTTCGGATACGATAACTTTACAGCATTTTACTCTGCTGCAAAACTTTTTACTTAAATTAGACTTTTATAGATGTGGTACCGAATCTCTTTTTGGCACGTATGTGATGAGTACAAAAAGGTTTTAATTACAATGTTTTTTGCAATGTATTTGGTGGAATTTTTACAGGTTAAACTTTCCAATCAACATAATTCATAATAACCACTTTAATAACATGTTAAAATATGGAAATTCTTTTACGATGGTCTTGTTGTAAAACAATAGTTTTAAAAATTGTCATTTTTGTTCCGTTGATAGCATAAACATTCTTAATGAATGTTTGAAACTTCAACTATTCATAGTTGAATATCTATTCATAGTTTTACTTCAATGTACATTAACAATTGTTTCACTTATTTCCCGCTCCATTAAGCAAATGAACGATTTACACAAGATTAAAGCAATGCATTCTGCCTTAGTACTTATTTTCTTCATAAATAATTAGAATATATAAAACACATTTAAAAAGAGGTTAACCCATGATACGGGTTGAAAAAATTGAATTTGTTTCATAAATTGATTCCGTAACATTTCTAGAGTACGGTAGTAAAGTGATTTTTTAAAATTCGTAGTCGTTATAAAGATACAGCAGTTTGAAGAAGCAGCTGTTCGGAGCGCTGAGTTGGCAGTCGAAAATGGGTCTATTGTGTACATTCAACTTGATACCTTTGTCCCTTCTATACAAATGCACGCTCATTCAAGTATACAGAAGTTTGTACAGGTTTAAAGTGAATTATATATATTTACTGAATATTTTTTCAAACTTGTTTAGTCTTGGTTTAGCCTCGAAGAGCACAACAGATACGAATTATTTATTTTCGCAATGCGTGGTCAGAAAGGAAGTACGACTGGAAATGTTCATACAGGTCGTACTAAAAAACGTACATTTTTGGAAACTATTTTACCACCCAAAAGGATACAGAATTTAAATCGTCTACTGTCAGAAAATTAAAAAGGCAGCATGATCATGGATGTTCCCATTGCTCCAAGTTCCGCATATTGCATTTTGAAGTTTGTTTCAGTATTTGCAGCTGTTTCTGAAACTGTAATAAGTAAGACCTGTAAAAATGATTTATCTTTCTCGCAATCAAGTTTTCGAGGCTTAGGTTTGAAAATTATTCTATGGTGTAACTGTGAAGAACGGACTGTTATAAACTCATGCCCAATGATTCAGAATGCGTGTGAAATTAATCGCTGGTGTGTATTTGTGATGCAATTATTTGGAGTTGGTTATGAAGGAGTGGATCTTTTCTGTAGACCAATTGACACATGTTCAACACAAATTCAATGTACGGTTTGTTATTAAAAACTTTCATATTGCCGCACCTTCAGTCTTTGAAACTTTATTACACAAGAAAAAAAAGATGAATGAAGAGACTGGGAAACCACAGGATGAATTGACAGTTTCAGTTGATGACACTTGTAAGAAAAGAGGCTTTTTATTTCTATTTGGCGCTTCTAAGTGGATTGGAAAATACACCGGGAAAGTTTTAGATGCCCTGGCTATGATATTTTTTGCTGGTTGTAATAATTGAAAAAAAATAAAAGAAAAAAGTGTCATTTGTGGTACGAAATGAGGTATGAAACTCACGTAGATGAATGCACCTTAAACCATTCTGGAAATTCTGGTAAAATGGAAATAAGTGCAAGTATGCAAATGTTTGCAAGATCCATGGATAAACAGGGCGTGAAGTATATTGCGTTCATTGTTGATGATGACTGTAAAATCTTTAAGGGGATACTAGATGCTAAGGCATGCGGTGAAACTTTAGTAACAAGAAAAGTGCGTGGATCACGTAGAGAAAAGGATGTTAACACGATTCCGTGGTATTAAAAAGATAAAACTAATAAAGGAATCGGAGTGAAAAAGGTTCGGGCATACTTGATGACAAAGTTATTCAAGAAATGACGAAGTTCTACGAATTAGATCTACAACGACTTCCTGATTCCTTTGAAGAAATAGAAAAATGAAATTTGGGCAACTCAGTATCACATTAAGATGCAGTTCCTCAGCATCTATATTGCCTAAAAGGCGAAGACAGTTAGTGTAAATGGCGAAAGGTGGAAGCTCTCTCTCATCACGATAAACCACCTCTAATACCACATTCCCATGAAGTTATTAAACATGTTTACGATGACAAATAATTGCAAACAGACAAATTATTAATTTGTTGTTAAGGAGCATAGACGCAGAACAATAATGAATTTATAAATTCGTGGATTTGGACATTTGCTCCCAAGCATCTATACTCTGGCCCCAAGGTCATTGAATTCCTTCATACTTATCTATCATTACCTTTAATGAAAATTTTGTAGGAATGTTAAAAGTAATGATGACTATGGGATGCCTCATTGGGCGCGAAGCACATACTTATGTACAGAAACGGGATGAAACGCGCATCTCGTGTTCTGAATGGCGCATGAGTGACGCAATTAAACAAGTAAGAATTGATGCAGGAGCTAAACAATCTGCTTTGAATGAACTCCAAGATGTAGAAGGAGAAATACTCTATAGACCAGGCATCACTGATTGATGGTAAATTAAGATTTTCTTAATTATAACTGGGCTTTATAAGCAGTTTTCTAAAAATTGTGTTTTTCAAACTTTCCTCCATGATAGCTCCGAATGACTTCAAATGTATAGGGTAGACTCAGCACATACAGACGCACGAAATGATTAACTATAATTTCGAAATTCGCAACAATTCTATTTTTTATAACAAAATCAAAAACAAACAAAACTTGAAATTCGGAACTTTTTCTTGAGAGGTATCAAAAATCCAATTTTCTTTGGTATTTTCAATTAAATATAGTCAATTCCGTGCATTTAAGCTTTCATACTAAAATGCCGTTAATTTTTTTTATTTAAGTTAAGCCAATCAGCCGGAATTATGGAGGAAGTGTGCCTCCATTTTTTCGAGGTGGGTGTATTCAATGCGCTATAACTCACGTTCTATTGGATATTTTTAACTAAAAATTTATATACATACAAATAATAGATACATAACTTAAAGTTTTATCTTCTTACTGTTCAACAAAAAAATCGCTATAAAGTGTTAAAAAGCAAGCCGTCACCTGGGGGAACCCCCTTAACATTAGAAAGACTGAAATTGAGTATATACCTGTGTTGCTCAAAACCAGTCAAAGTGGCTGCATTGTGAAAGAATAACAAATGTATAAAAATACTTGTATGAAATTAATTTTTAATACTTTTTATATTATTTACAGTCATATAACAGTTTATTAGTGAATATTAACAATAAAAAATTACTTCACTTGAAAAAAATATTCTAAAGAATTCTAAGAAATTGTGTTATTATATACGTAATTGTCTTTCTAAATGAAATTAACAATCAAATGACTTTCTTGAGCAATCTGGTGTTAATTATAATTTATATTAATTTTTTGTTATATTTATTTAGCAGTGCATTTTAAGAAGTACTTATTATTTACACGACAGGCCATCCAAAATTCAGCTCCACGAAAGACAAGAAATATTAAAACCATATTTTTTAAACAAATAATAAGAACTACATGGGTAAGACTATTGCAATAATGGTCCCTTTAGACCACACACAGTGGAATAGAAATAATCAATAATTTGTGTAGTCATTGTAGCTGACCATAGCTACTCGGGTAGGTCTATTACTACTCATCTATATGAGGCTTAAATTCATCAGACTTAGCAGTAAATTAAATATGGCTCTTCAGTTGCTTTACAAATTACCTACATCGTGTGTTCAATAAGGACAAAAATATTTTTTTTTTAAAAATGCTACCTTACACACTGTAAGACTCGCCCGGCTTTATAGGTGGCGCGGCCATTGAAGGAGATGGGAGATGAAAAAAACGGACAGAGAGAAGGAGGAAGGAAGTCAACAAGATGGCGAAAGTCAACAACATGGCGGAGCGAGAGAACATGGCGAATATGGCAGAATGAGCGGGATAGTGATTACGTTGGCGAAGATAGAAACAAAATGGTGTTAACAAATTGGAATTAAATGTACTTTTTTATGTGAAATGTACATTATTTGTTGAAACATTTATTCATTATTTCACTCAAGTGCATAATATTTTTTTTAAAAAAAATTGTATACATCATATTTTCATTTCCGTTTCTGTACACGTATGACTCATTTATGAAAATTGGATTTTAACCATTGCTGAGAGTAAGGAAAAAATAAATAAAAGTGAGTGATTTTTCAAGGTCATAAGCAGAACTGTCTTTGCAACTCTGCGTTGTGCATTTTTTTAATTTTATTTTATTAGAGTAAAGTGTAATAATTTTTTTCTTTTGAATCTGCCAAGTAGAATTTGTATTTATGAGTATATGATTTTTTTAAAGTAACAGATATGTCAAATATGTTTTTAGATTAATCATGGTTTTTTATTTTGGCTAAAATTTTGATATAAAAATAGCGGAAAGGAAGAGATGGGCTGATTTCGAGCAGAGGATGAGGGATGTCGAAATGGAGCTCGAAACCCAGAAAAAACTAATCGAGTTTGAAGGAGAAGGTCATTTCGCAAGAGCATGCCTAGACATAGAAGTGTCGACAGATAGTGGCAACGTTGGAAACGAAGGAAAATCCAATCTTACCAGTGAGACCAGACTCAAAGTTAAAGTGGAGGATAGACTCAAGGCTGATGAGGAAGCCAAAGCAGTGGAGAAAGGGCGGAAGATGGAAGAGGAAAGAAGAATGAACGAAAGAATAGCTTTCGAGGGAGAAATGAGATTGAAGAAAGAAAGATGGTTCGTGGAAGAGTAGAGGCGTCATATTAAAGAGAAACGTAAAACGAGCATGAAAGAAGAACATAAGTGTTTACCAGAAGAAAGATGTAAAATAATGAACGAGCAAAATCAATTGTTAAATAAAGAGCAAGAAAAATTGTTAGATGAAGATATGGAGGTACTCCAAGCAATCGAAAAGGTTCTTGTGTCTAAAGGTGAACAAGTACATACGCGTAGTGCGGATCGATATACCGTAGCACAATCTGTTGTTGTGGAGAAAGAAAATGAAGAAATAAAGATATAAAGATGATCTTAATCCCGTCATCCTTCGCAAAGAGCGAATTGACTTTGCTGAAGATGAAATTGAAGAAGAAAAGCCCAAATTGCCTAAAAGAAAACGCAAAATTTAAGCAAAATGACAGTTGCCGAAGTTACAACAAAAAGTGAATCTAAAAGCCTCAAGCAACATGGTACCTATACTCCAGCACGGGAGTTTTTAGACGCGATTATTTGCAGGATAAAAGTGGAATAGGAAAACTTGTGTGGAAACTGACGGATTTTATCAAGCGAGATGGTACTGTGAAGATACAACGATCACATCGCGAGAAAATCGAATGCTAAGGGAACGAACGATTTCGACTTAAATTGAGAACACATGGCCACATCTACCGGGACGGGAAAGTTAGAGGTGAAACCCGACCCCTAGACTTTAAGGTCGTTGACCCAGCATAAATGAAGAAGGGAGTTGTACGTAAATTGAAGAAGGGTGAAATATAATTTGAGAAACGTTGTTTTAAACGACGTGCCAAACCGAAAGTGACCATTCGGGGAGATAAAGCCTCGCCTCGCTTATGCTGGGACCGAGGAAAGAGGAGTAACAGAGACATAATTATAATGTAACCTTATTTTTATTAATGTTTGTTTTTGTTAATGTTGTATATGCATACAAGGTAACCGTGTCATATTCGGTTAAATGTGAATTTTTTGTAGTTTACTTGGAAAACGTCTATTATCGATTGATTTATGTATGGGCTGTTTTGGAGAATAATGTATCCTTATGCTTATTTATTTTTTTAGTTAATGTTGTATGTGCATATATGATAACCGTCATATTCAGTTAAAAGTGAAATGTTTGTAGGTTTCTTGGAAAATGTCTATTAATGATTGATTTATGTATTAGCTGTTTTAGAGTCTAATGTATCATTATTCTTATTACTGTTTTTCTTTTAATGTTGTATATGTATATATGGTAACCATCATATTCGGTTAAAAGTGAAATTTGCATAGAGTATTTGGAAAACGTCTATTATTGATTGATGTATATATTAGCTGTTTTGGAGTACAACGTACTTTTATTCTTATTATTGCTTTTTTGTTAGTGTTGTATATGCATATATGTCAACTGCAGTTTTCATTTAAAAGTCGAATTTCCATAGTTTGCTAGGAAACCGTCTATTACTGACTTATTTATGTATTTAGCATATTTTTACCTGTGTACTCTTAGCACTAATGCAAGAATGTTATTCAGTAGCTCGATATTCATAGTAAGATAAAGCACTCTCTCTCTTCAACTAAGGTTTGAACATTATTTGTGTGTGTGTGGGTGTGACTAACCTCTTTCTTGTAGCCCCTAGTCATTTAAGCTTATTCATGTGCTTCCGTTGGTGGGGCATGTAAGATTCGCCCGGCAGTTTAAAGATCTTTATCGGTGGCTCGGCCATCAAAGGAGAGGGGAGAGGAAAAAACGGGCAGAGAGAAGGAGGAAGGAAGTCAACAAGATGGCGAAAGTCAACAACATGGCGGAGCGAGAGAACTTGGCGAACATGGTAGAATGAGCGGAATAGTGATTACGTTGGAGAGGATAGAAACAAAATGGTGTTAACAAATTAAAATTAAATGTATATAGTTAATTTTTTTAATGTTGTTTTGTGTTGTGTGTGGCTGTCTTAGCATAGGACATAGAATGGAACTAGATAGAACTCTTTAGGAATAGAACTCTTTAGCCATTAAAGCAGTAGTGACTTTATTGTACCTGAATTACTGATGACTTTTTCATTTGAAGAGAATAGAATCTACTATTTCTAGTCACTTTTCACGATCTTGCGCACGGAAATTATTCAATGACTTCAAAGTGTTCATAATTATACCCAATGACCAAACATTACAGTAATTAATGTAAATTGGTGATTCTTTTCTGTTTTCTACCAAGAAATAAGGTTATTAGGGTCTCAACTAATTTATACATCTTAATTTGATCAAGAATAAATGACTGCTAAGTGGAACTAATTTTATAGCAAATATCTAAGGACAATAACAGGACTAATAATTAGACATGTGGGAGAATATATCCAAGATATATATATATATATATATATATATATATATATATATATATATATATATATATATATATATATATATCTTCGATGTATGAAACTATATTGATTTTACTGACGGTCATCATAAACATGTAGTTACTGGCAACTTAGACATAATCAATGACAAAATTTTAATGGATATAATGAGTAAAGGCACTAGTTTCAGATTAACTGTTTCTAATAACAACAATACTGTTAAAATACAAATTAATAAAGGTATAGATAATCTTATTACAAAATCTGCAAATAAATATGGACTACCTATAGACGCATTTGATGAGTATAAGTACATTATTTTAAAAGTACTTATCAAATTTAGCTGCCATTCGCAGTATGAGTTTACTTTTAAAGATATAAAACAGAAAATTTATGATTTACAAAAGAGTTTTATCATAGTTTACATTCATATAATACCTGGTAACTATGCTGTGATTTGTAAGTATTTTTATTATAACATGCTTAATGAACACTTTTTTAAATAATGAATCTTTTAAAAGATTACATTTGTCACATAATGAAATTAGTAATCGTATTATTGCTTTTTATAAAAATTAGGTTTATGTGTTCCTAAAATTAAGTATCCATATATATTTTTAACACCAAAATTCCATTAAAGTCCTGTTAAATTTAGAAATGTGACAAATGGTTTTAAAACATATATTACTACTGCAGGCAAATTACTTCATAATATTATACAAAACTTTATTAATCAGTAATGTAATCAAGCCATATATAATTAAAAATAGTAAAGATATAGATTTTTTCAAAAATAAAAATATTTGTTCAGTTCATATAGTTATGACTTTAACATATTTTCAATTCCATTGACATCAATGATATTATTAAAGTAATTTTAGAAAACCACAGTATTTATAACATTAATATTAATTTCAACAAATTTATAACTCTCATAGATTCTGTATTAAAAGAAAATTACATTAATTTTAATGGTTCAATATATAAACAAAATAAAAGCCTGCCACAAGGAGGACCGGCAAGCAATAGTTTGGCTAATTTATATTTACACTTTTATGAATATAATTATATTATAAATAATGACTATTACATTTTTAGATAAATTGATGATTTAATTATTTTTGGTAAAAATGATAATTTAAATCCCAATATTAATTTTTATCCGGCTTACTTACACTTATTCAAAATTAAAAATATTCCAATTAAAACTAATTACTTAGATGTAGCATTGTATATTAAGGACTTGAAATTACATAGTAATATTTATGATAAAAGAGATGCCTTTAATTTTAACATTCTTAACCCTCTAACCGGATAGCACGGAAAATTCCTCCAGTGTAAAGATGCTTCGAAGATGCACTGCACGGAGATTTCTGCCTTCAAGTAACGTTTTCAAAAGCAGATTAGCCGCACTTTTCTGAAATCCTTTCCCCTTTTTAAAGAATTAACATCTTGAAAGATAATTGGGGACGGTGGAAGCAACACAGCAGGACACTGATAGGAAGTTTTATGGCTCGCAGGAAACCCCGTGTTTTGACCCTGGGGCAATCGTAAGAAATCGAGGGAAATTTCTTTAGACCCTAGGAAGTGTTTATTTGTTTCCTCGTTTTTTAAAGTTTTTGAAAAGTCCCAACGCATAAGTAAAATATGTTACAATTCCCTTTTGGTTTCATATTAATTTGAAATTGTAACAAGTTGGGGCGTGTCAGTGCAATCTGCTATTTTATATAGTTAGACAAATTATCTTTTTTAAGCATATTCTTTCGCTTCATTTTTCTTATTTTAATCAAAGCTTTCAGTTTTTGAAACATGATTATTTTATTATAAGATACCGAAAAAAATTAATAAAGCACCAAACTCTTTAAAATTTGAAACCTTTTCAATTTTCCAACCACTAAAAATGAATAAATTTAAACTTCATCAAATTATTTGAAACATTTTCTTACACTTTGATAAAAATAATAACGAAAAAAAAAAAAAAACTAATTAAGATTTATTAGTTTTTTTTTAGATTTCAAAGTCCAAGTGTTCAGGGAAGTTTAAGTACAGTGCCTAGTTACATATTGTTAAAATGCACCGAATTATATTTGAATTTTAAGTGCTTGAACTTCAGTTTACATCAAAGACAACATGAATGAAGATTTTCATACATTTTTTTATAATTTGAATGTTTGAATAAATGGTAATCAAAAATATACGGAAGCATTTACAGTAGACATTTATGCATATAAATAAACATAAAAATCAATTTTAAATTCGAGCTATTGAAAAACATTCGAATTATTGTTCAAAAATATCTATTTATACAAAATACCTCAACATTTATCTTTTTTAAGGCTAACTGAATAAGTAATTAAAATATGGATATGTTTTGAAATCTCGACCTTATAAAGCTAGAAATTTTATGTTAGAAATTCCATTTGAAATTTCGAAAAAAAAAAAAAAATGCATCGCGCGGTTAAAAATTATTTACCATAAGTTTTAGCAATTGTTTGAGTATAATAAAAATTTCAATTTTTTTTATTATATAGCTTCTTTGGTATCTTTTAATATATTTCGAAGATTTCATACAATTCAGTTGAAAACTGCATGCTAAGAGCAAAAAGTATACTAAAAAAATTGATGAATATACAATTACAATAAATTCTTACATAGAAGCAAAACTGAGAAGCTAAAGCGTAGGAATGAAAAATTTTGAGTATATCTGAAGTAGTTTTCGAAACATTTATTTTAAAGTTCAGAAAATTTGTTTGCGTTATGTTATACTTAATATTAATTAAATGGTTAAAATATTATGTTAATATTAGTCATGTAATCGTTTGATGACACATTCATATACTAATAAAAATTATCATGGTCATTGATGCGAATGTCAAGAATTTTATCTAATTTTAAATTCAGACATTAAGATATTGATGTAGAAAATATAAAACGACCATCTAAAATACATGAAAAAAGCAGCCTGCTATAAAATGATCTTGACAAACAAAATCCGGCATTTTCACGTACTATGGCAGAGCCGGCTTAGTCAGGGGCGATCTGGAAAAACAGAGAGAGAACCGCGATTTTGATGCATGCTGCTCTATCTTTTAAAGTTCCCAGGAAAAATTATATATATATATATATATATATATATATATATATATATATATATATATATATATAAAAACTAATATCAAGATGCTGAAATCAGCGCAAAATAAAATCATTAAAATCATCACGGACTCTCCGTGGTATGTTAGAAACGAAGATATAAGATTCGCTCTCAAACTAAAAACTTTAAAATGTTTTTTCAAAAAAATAGCAACTAAATTTTTAATAACATAGACAATCATACTAACCGAGCAATTGATCGGATAGAAAAATATCATATTAATCCTTCATTTAATAGACCTCGCAATATTTTAATTTAATCTCTTTACATTCTTAAAATTCTCCCGTTCAACTCAAAAATCTACCAGACTTACTCTCGACAAATAGGAACAGAGTAAGCCGGCCAATGGCGAAGCGAGATTTGGGATCGCCTCGGCACACAAACTCAATTCCTATTGACACACCCACTCCCTAAGAGTCACAATAGGCTGCCACCTGATTGGACCACACACATCCTCAAGCAAACGGACTCAAATACTCGCTCATTTTGGGCGAAATTCAGACGAGACGGGTTCTCTGAAGGTGCGGGTAATCCCGCACTAAAAGAATCTCCGATTTCCACTTCTTAAAGTCCGCTTTAAGGACAAGGCTTTAATTTAATTACACACATCAAACAAATCAAACAATAATGCAACTACTCAATCACCACACACTTAAATTATCATTTTCCTACACACAAGTAAATTCTTTTATCATTCATGTAAATTTCTAAATTATCAACACAATATTTTTCAATTAAGCAGCAAATGGCTAAGTGAAAGCTGAACTAATGTTAACTCATCCAAGTCATCAGGATTGGAGATTGAACTTCCCTGCGGGAAGCAGGTTGTCCAAAAAATCCATCAACTTATATATATATATATATATATATATATATATATATATATATATATATATATATATATATATATATATATATATATATATATATATATAAATTACAAATGCAAAAATAAATCTTGTAATTTTCCATACATTTTTATAACAACGAATTGTGGAATTGGCTTCCAATACATTGTTGTGTTTGACAATATCTAAGGTAACCAACCCTACTTTAGATAGATTTGTACTACTTTTTCGTAACCGTATTCCTTTTAAAATTAATTCGTGCAGCCGAAATACATCTTTTGTACCCTTAAAAATTTATGTAAACTATAACGGTTAATTTTAATTTATGCAACTTGTGAAATGTTCATAATTAACCATTTCCGTCTAAACAGTTTACATGGAAAAAAAAAAAGTTTGGACTCCCTCATTCATAAAGGGATTTACATAAGATTCTAACAAGAAATTTTATTTTTCACCGAATAGGATCGAGTGGTAGTGTATAGTGCTTCCCCACCACAGGTCTGGTGTTCTATTAACGGGCTGCGCAAGGTCGACTCTGCCTTTCATCCCCGCTACATTGGGTCGATAAATGAGTACCAAGCTTGCTTCGGGTCTTAAACACTGAAGGTCTCTTTCAGACAGACCACCAAATCGGGACATCTGTTCATGTACCTCAGCGTCCAATGGTCACAAGTATTATGATGGGCACAGTAGTTCTTGGCCCTCATGGATTGTTGTGCAACTGAGTTTGAGTTTTAAGTTTGAGGATTACCTCACTTTGGGGATACCCCTTAGATAAACATGTATTTCCACTCATTTGCAATTAAACATTTTTCTTTTTCAATTACGTTTATTTCAGAAGGAAGTTTGATTTTTCAAATGTATTTGCTTAATAACATGTATATTTGTGTATTAAATTAAAAATTTGATCAATCCAAAATTACATGTTTTTAGCTCCTCTAAAAGCTTTTAGGATTTTACAACTGATCTTACAATCCATATACGTTTTATAGTAGTATATTTAAGAATGATTAAGACATTGTTACGACTGTGTGAGCTGTTATGCCTCGTTTACAAATATAAAACATTCCATTCAGCTACAGTTTTTAAAATATACAGAAATAAGTGGAGAAATAGGATACTTACATATTATGAATATTTTTGACTGCAGTAAGATATATTTATATTTCAGTTTCTTTACAATTTGAATAGAAGTTATAAGCCATTTTGCGAATAGTTTGATATTGAGTATAAACCCATAGGCAGTTTAATATTGTAAAGTGTTTTACTTTGATACCAGTACACATTAAAATAAGGCTCCTTTGCAGTTATATGATCAGCTTCAGTGATATTTAAATTTTCAAAAATAGTCTACACGTACGAAAACATTCTTTCACAACCGCACACCACATCTCTCATACTATATCTTCCCTACAGCGGGAAATATTTGTGTATACTGAAAAATTTAATACAGGATACATTTCCAAGTGTTAAATTTATTTTTAAAATTTGGTATGAATACATTGTGGAATTGTCGGTTAACTTCACTAAACAAAATTGTTTTAAGTGTACTGTTTTGAAAGACAAAATTAATTAGGGAGAATTTTTCTCACAATAGAATTTGTAATGAGTGAATTGTGTGGAAATGTAGTTATCGATGTGTGACATTTTTCCTTGTAATAAAAGAAACAGAAAGATAAGAAATTTAACTTGAGTAGAAAATGGTTAGAAGTACTGTCATGCGCATATGAAGAAGTATATCCCCCATTAAAATTAAAAACTATTGACTGAATGTGTGTTATGTCCATCACAAATGCCGATGTAGAAAAGATATTTTTATTTAATACAAGGAGTTCGAAAAGGAGAGCACTAGGAATGAAAATTTAGATTTTTTCCGAAAAATATTCAGTTAACATAAAAATATCATTTATATGATTTAAATTTAAATAAATTAAAAGTTTATTGAAATCATTTTTTATGTTATTCTAAATTAAAAATATAATTGAATAGAGAAAGATCTGTTTTATTTCATAAATATTTACCATTTATGTCTTATTGTTTAAAAAAAAAAGATAGGGCCTTTACTCTTTTTACCTCATAACCTTTTTTAAAAACATGAAAGTAAGCGCGTTTTCTTACTCTCATATTCAAAAAATGAATACAGGATGCTTTTTCCTGGTTCAAATCGCAATACCAAAATATTTTTTTTTTTAATTTTTAAAAAACGACAGAAAAATAAATTTTGTTTGAAGAAAAGATAATTATTTTTCAACTTTTAACACGCCATTTATTTCATGTTTTTTTTTATCCTGCATTTTGTTTTAATTTTACTGTGATGGTGATACTGTGATTACTGTTATGGGGAAAACGACAGAGTAGAACTATGGTTTTCATACAAGATTGCCCAAGGCAACTTAACAGCTAGCTGTAAACGATTACTATCCTGGTTCTCACTGATTAAAGACGCCGAACCAAGTCATAAAATTGTCCCCTTTCGACCTCCCAAGTTTTAAAAGGGAGAAATAATTGAAGTCTGTTGCAGTTTTGAAGGGAATAGCAAAATAAGAGTAAAACGCTTTCGGAATAACTTTTCAGGAGGAAGGTATCCACTTAGAGGGTTAAAGTGCCTTACTGGAATTCAAATTTATCAATATCTATATATAGAAATATTAGTTTTAACTATATATATATCGTAATAACGTTTTAGTTAGTGGTGAAGCTAATATTTATTTAAACATTAATAACTTTATTAAACAATGTTTTGAACATGGATATCCTGCTAACTTTCTTTACAATTATATTCCTAATAGTTCTCAATGATATACAAATTGTGTTAATAACTTATTGACATTATGCTTTTTTTAACTAATTATACAATTATTAAATCGATGGCGCCACATGTTTAATAAATGAATAACATTATTTAAATATGTCTAGCATTCATTTATGTTTTCTACTTATAATTATATCAATATATATTTATGGTTTTTTTTAAAGTACATATATAAATATATAAACTTTATATTATTCTACCATAATTTAACTTTATACGGAACTGTTTTCCCTCTCTTGTATTTGGTGGGAAACATAACCAGTTGTTACACTCCCGAAATAAGTCTTACTATCTACGTTTTGCATCGAATTTAAATCTATACTGTGAATACTAGTAGGCTATAATTTTAAAATTATATTTTATTAGTGAAGTAACTTTATTATAATGTTTAAATTCCTTCAAATGTAATTTTCTCCTTTCCTCTTGGTACGTAGTATTGCAAACTACAGGTGAAGGGGTTGGCTAGCTCTAAAACTTGTTTAAACCTGCAATACTGGTTCCTAAGACCAGGAGTTTGCTATTGTACTTCTGTATGTATTTCTTTCTATTTAGTATATTTATCTTAGGTTCTATAACTATCTGTGTATTTTTATATTTTCGATTATATATATATATATATATATAGGCTCTCTTGATTGCATTATTAAATGATGACACATTAAATAATGCAATCAAACATAAGTGCGTATTTACAAGCAGTGAAATTGTACATATTCAGTAAAGAATATAATGTATGATGAGGACGCACAGGAAGGGAGTGAAGTGGAAGAGCATAGAGTGTGCGTCATTGTGTTGGTAGCTGGGCTTAGGTAATATTTGAGTAGTAAAACTAGTTATTGCATCATTCTGACTCCATACTTTTCCGCCGGTTGAATTTAAGAGCGTGATACTCGCGAAAATATTTTGAGTCATTGTTTAAGTCCTCTATCGCCACTTCCTACATTTGTCCTATCGGTAAGATAGAATCCTTGACAAGAGGACCTTCCTATATCAGTAGTTTGTCATGGTTCTGAAACGTGGTGTGTGAAAGATTCAGCGCTACATGAAGCTTAGCTGCGGTCAGGTAGAATTCTTTAAACTTCTGTGAGTCAATCTCATGCCCGTAACCAATGGTGGTCAGCACCACATGAAGTTTTCTTATCAGAATTTCATCAAACCCTTTAAAAAATAATGCGCTTACTGGATTTTAGAAGAATGTTCTAGCAGTATTACCATCATTTGGGGTCCCAATGCCAGGTTTCTAAGCAACCATCAAAAGTCTATTTGGTGCTGAAAATTTCCCCCACTTTCTTTTTGCGTATACCATAGACCATATACCACCTCCTTTAGACTATAACTGGTTTATCCATATTCCTCACGGGCCACTGTTTGATGATATTCAACCTTTAAGATATGTGTCGAAGGCTTTAAAACATTTGATGCAGGCGTTCAAGCTGTAAATATCAAGTTTCACATTTTCCGCAACTATTTACTTAGTTTTCATAGTCTCCAGGCCATTCATGAAGGCTATACATTACACAAGTGAGAGTTTTGAGAAGAGAAATACACCAGCCACCTACAAACTTTCCCATCTGTCATTACCAAAAGAAAAACCGAGCTGCAGCGGAAAATATTGTCATTAAGCGTTATTGTGCAGCTTAGGTGAAGGGAGATTTGGTTTTAGATTTTTTTTTAATTTTCAGCTTTAAAAATGATTCCCTTTGATGCGACGACTTTTCCATTCTGTGTGAAAAAAGCTTTTTTAATACTGACTACACGATTACAAAAATACATCTGTTGGTTCTCGCACGCTCTCTGACGGAGAGAAGTACGAAGACCGAACAAGGATTACAAAAATACCAACGACCAAGTGTCTATACCTACTCTATGTAACTTAAATGCTACAGTGATTAATTGGTGTTAATCTCAAAAGCTCTAGTCCATTAATCGCATCAACACACGTTTGTAGGAGTTACATGCTTTGTTAAATGCTATGTTTTTACAGTTTTGAGTCAAATTCGAGCCTAAATCGAAAGTCAGATAAAAAAAAGTTAATTGCCCATGGTATCTATTTTCAGATAAAAACTCCAGGAAAAGCAAAATATTGTTCAGACGGAACGATAGAACTTTCAAATGAAAAATGAGGCTCTCAGGTGTTCCTCTTATCCCCATCAACCCGATTGACTGTTGGAGATTTCCGTTCATGTACTGACGAAAACTGATTAAAACATAGCTAGGGAGCCTAAGAGAGGGCCATAAATTGTGCGTTGTTGTTTATTTCACGTAATTTCATTTCTTGGTTTTCCGTGCACCAGATCGTGAAAACTGCCCAAAGTGCGTGGTATGCGTATGATTAATTGCTGAACGTTATGAGACAAGTGCAGTTTAGTTCCTCTTGTTAAAGTGCAGTTGTTGTTAAGAGGAGTTGGAAACCTCTCTCTCTCTCTATACTGACAATGTTAAATTGGCTGTTTTCGATGTACTTTTTCTCAAACTCTGTTTTATGTACATGCTTGAAATTTTTTATACTATTAAAGTACACCTCTCTCATTATACTAAAATGAGCTTTTGGCTAATTTTGAATTTTTAATAAATTAGGAAATATTTTATCAAATATTGCGAAATTTGACCCATTTTTTACTTAAAATTTTTTTAAAAATTAAATTTTTGAGTTTCTTACAAAAAGCTCATTTTAGTATATATTAGACATCGTTATAAATAATTCATAAAAAATTTACATACCTGTGAGCAGTAGTTTCTCAGAAAAGGTACATCGCACATTAAAATTTACATTTTGAGATAAATTGATTTTAATTTATAAGTGAGACTTTTAATCGGCTAGGAAATAAAAAAATAAAAGGCTCAATTTAAAATAAAAGATACATGTTTTGGTTTATATCATTCGTTACACTTTTAAGCAAAAACAAAGTAAACTGCCATTAAAATGGGCGTGGACCAAATTCAACGATTATTTAAAAAATACGTTTTAAGGGCTTCTAAATACCCTAGGGGTTAAAGTAAGGTATTTTTAGAAAGGTTAAAATCTATACAATTTGAAAATGTAAAAATCTCAAATTGTCAGAAAAATAATATTTTAGCTTTCCAACACCCCTTAAGAATGAATATTAGTGAATAGAACCGTCTCAAAAGCTTCTGAGATATAATGGTGTTTAATGAACGCACCAAAAAGGAATATTAAGAAAGAGTAGTTCAAAGTGCAATCCTAATCCTATTACTAGTTGATAGACCGGTAAAACGAAGCATAAAAATAAGATCAAACGAGCTTTTGATCCGATGTCGCCAGATGTGTATATGAATATTGTACCTCTGTAAGCAGAATCTTGCTTCAGACCGAACGACCTTTTCATTTCATTCGTATTTTCATGTCCACCGTTCAACTCAGTATTGCAGCCATACACACGTAGCATTCACAGTTAGTAGCAGTAAAAGACCCCTTGGAAAAATTCCACTCTAATATAAAAAAATGGCGAATACTTTGATTTGACACTTTATAGTTCCAAAGAGCCACATTTCTCTGTTAGGATTCTCGAAGTTGTAGGGTTTTTAGCTTTTGCTACATGCTTACAGTATGACTACCCTAATTCTCGCATTATATGATGGGACTAGTGAAATGTTTCGCATTGATTAATTTGATCCACTAGTATCGTATTTGCATTCCCTCAACCTGATTTATATAAACATGAACATTGAATTCTTGAAAGCGTAATCCGCTAACTATGTAAGCTACAATTCTTTCTGTGTTAGCCACTTCTTTTATTCATTCTATATACCTAATTCTTATATCAAACACCTATTTGTTTCCCGATATCTAACAGTTATCACCATGCGATCATCGCGTGGGGACGATAAGAGTTAACGTGAACAGTCGTGGCTGCACCTGCCAAACCAATTGATGCAATAAACTAATAACAATTGGTACGCATGATATCGCTGGTAATGCCTTAAAAATGTCTTCACTAGCTCTGGCTACTCACAAATTTGTACAGATGGTGTTTAGTACAGAACAGTGTTTCTTAAACTAGGGGTCGTGGTTTTTGCAGCTGATACCTAACAATTTTAGGATTTTTGATATAGCTTTTGCATGAAGTGACTTGATCTCCGTTAATAATAATAATAATTTAATTGTTTATTTAGATTTGTATTGGAAGTTCTGTAGAAAATATCAGTTATTTCCCCCTAAAATCACTAGACGAATGTGTTAAGTTATCAACAGATTCGGGGCTTTTCAAACTGATTTTAATAGAAAGTCCTTGAAAGAGTTTTGGCTATGAGTTGCAAAAGAATTTCCAACAATTTCTGAAACAGAATAAAATAGTATAGTATAACTTTTTTTACAGCTTATTTTTGTGAGACGACATTTTCATGATTAACAAACTTAAAACCAAAGCATCGATCAACTTTAAAGAATACTGAGGAAGTATTCTTTAGAAAATATAATATGAGGAAGTATAAGAATATGAGGAAGTCTGGCGGTATCGATTATTATTCCAAGATTTAATAACATAATTAAAATAATGTAGAACATCCTTCTCATTGAAACTTAAATCTTGCATATATCGTTGTTAATAAAAAGTAATGAACTCAGAAATGAACTAACAATGACTATTTTTATTAAACATATTATAGTTTATGATAAACTTACCGTATAATTACAATATATAATATTTTTATTTTGTGGCTTAGTTAAAGTTTCGGTATTGCTTTATTCCAAGTAAAAAACTTATTGCGCGTAGTAATTATTGTCAAACAATAATATACTACAAATAAAATGCATATAAAAATACTCAAACGAGTGGGAAATTTGCGCAATGCTTATGGGGTCACCCAAAATTACCGTACGAAAAATGGGGTAGCCATATTGAAGAGTTAAATAACTCCTAGAAAGTAAAGAAAAATATACAGTCGTCAAAACGTCAAATTGTAAATATATTGTGAAGAATAATGAATAACTATTAGAAGAAAATCGAAGGACGCGCGCGTTCTCGCATCTGATGTATAAGTTACCGGCAAAGTATGAAATCCGGCATTCTATAGGATGCCTAGGCATTGTATAGAACGCCTAAAACTAGCCGGCAATGTATGAAATGATTCTGATTTCACACATTGCCTAGGCATTCTACAGAATTCCTAATGAGAAACCGGTAAAGTATGAAATACATCTCCGAATCATTTCGATTATTGTGTGGCAAGACACACGATTTTTAACGCGTGCCTCAGGCTAAGAAATTGTAAGTTGCACATTGTGGTGTGTGCGGGAGTGTCAAAATGCTCAATTTTACTTAAACTTGTTCAGCAAAAAATTGGTTTTTTCATGTGCTACATGAAAATGGAGAAGCAAGCTGTAGTGTTAGAGAAGGAGTTATGATCTATAGCAGTGGTAGGCAATCTATGGCACTCGGTCTATATCAGTGTTACTCAGCACTACTCAACAAATTTGTCAATTTTTGAATGAACTTCACAAATTTGTAATCGACCTTATTTGACAAACATCTCCAGATTATGGAAAATTAAGGAATTATGAAAACACTTGAAAGATAATTCTAAACGTAAATTTACTACTTTTTTTTAAATCATTGAATGCCATAGCAAGAGATATTTAATTGTTTGAAGAGAGAAAATTGCATATGTATTCCGCTTTTCCGCTTTTAGTTCTACAAGTCTAATTAAAATATCTTTCCCCATACGAAAAATTTTTTGAGTCCGCAAAGAAGTTGTTTCACAGCTGCATGCTCAGAATGTGTCAAAGTAAAAGTCACAAATTACACCACATTTTTTTGCGATATGAAAGTAGAGCGAAAAAGCAGTACAGTCACATGAAAAATGTTTTTACCTGCAATCACAGGAAATACTTATATTTTACGTTGTCTATTTTTCTTATTTTAATAAATATATTTAAAAACATAATATATGTACAATTTCGAGGTTTTATTTATTTTTGTTGATTTCTTATTTTAATAAATATATTTAAAAACATAATATATGTACAATTTCGAGGTTTTATTTATTTTTGTTGAAGAAATAGTTATACTTTATGCTGTTTATTTGTGTGTTAAGAAATATTTTTAATTTATGCAAAATTAATGTGTGATAAAGCTATAAATCTATATAGTTGAGCTATATAATCTAACTCTGCATACATTATCGTGGGAATAGAATTATTTCAAAACTCTATCCTACTTTGCGGCACGCTGGGTCATAATGGGTACATTGATTTTTAACACGCCACAGTTAAAAGAATGCCGACTCCGGTCTGTAGACATAAAACAACTATTCGACGACGATCTGCCCAAAACTAGAGATAAAGCTGCAAAAAAAGTATATATTTTTAACTTAAACTACGTACAAGAAGTTAATAACTGATGTACAAAAAGACAAAATGATTATGAAAAAGAAACCCTGGGCTTATTAGCTGTGTTGAATAGCTATGATGTGATGTTTGGGGAAAATAAAAGTAAACTCATGTAACCTGTTAAAGAAGGCGTCAGTACTATACAGAAGTGTTCCCAACCACAGGTCCGTGAATCAAATGGTATTGGGATACTCAGGGAGTATTAAATTTTTTCCATTTTATTTACTGGAGTGCATTTCTCTAGTTTTTGTTTTACTTTCCATGGAAAAAACTTATATTTCATATAAAATCCATTTATACTCATTTTTTAGAGTAACTAAATTTTATTCTGAAGGTATGTTTAAATGTAATTAAATTATTAAATCAAAGCAATTAAAAATATAAACAACGCCCCACTTTCAGTGGGCTGCTGTAAAAATTATCAAACGTTGATCAGTCCACGGGGATAAAAAGGTTGGAAAATACTTCTATATATTATTACATCAGGAATTCTGAGTTATTTTAAGTACTTCATGAAGGTCATTTAGATATTAGACACAGAGGACGTGATAGAATTCTGAAAGAACTTTCAACCAAATGCAAAAACGTTACACGTTATGATATTGAACTGTTCATCCACATTTGTGAACCTGGGCAGAAAACACAAAAAAACTTATTTAAGTAAAGCATTGTTGTGAAATTTGAATTTTTTTTCTGAATTCCAACAATATATTGGCAATAAAACGAGTGGGAAATAGAATGTTTTTTATCGACTTGAAACTTCTAAAGGAATTTTAAATCAAGTATATGCGAAATCAGAATTTACTTTGTCCCCTAAGAATTTGCTTAGAATTAAAAATATTCTTGACCATGAAATATTTCTTCTGTGAGTTGCAATTGCTCGTTTCAATGGAAGCGGCAAAAGATACGTCAAATGTATGTGTAAAACAAAGTACCAAAATGAGAATGGCCTTTGCGTGAAAAATGTAATGAAATCTAACTCAAAATGACATTCAAGCCTACCATGTTGCAGTAAGTAGATTATTATTTTTTTATTTTTTATCATAAAATTTTGATTTCCCTGTAGAAAAATGAAATATATAAATTTTGTTTGATGCAACTTTTTTTGCTTTTACGTATTTTGAATAATTTTGCAATGGCATTTTCATGATTTTGTCAGAATAACATTTGTGTTTTTTAGAAATGAACATCATTGATATAGTAGCCTTATCATGACCTTATTTCAAACTTTGCCTAAACAGCTGTAGTCATTCTATAGAAAGCCTAGGCATTCTATACAATGCCTAGGCAAAATATGAAATAATTCTCTTATTTCATACATTGCGTAAAAACGTCCGGCATTCTATACAACGCCTATGCATTCTATAGAATGCCGGCATTTCATACTTTGCCAGTACATATACATTACTAAAACGAGTTATAAAACTGTTAATTGCAGAGGAACCATAAGCTCACCACGGATAATGGCAGAGGTCATATGTAACGGAAAGTTATATATCTAAGTATGTATGGTCACATGATTATTTAAAAAAAGTGTCAAAGTGAAAACCGAAAATAATACCAATACATGCAATATGAAAGTACCAGAAGAAAATCGGCAGTTTTAGCATCATGATGCTTACTTTACCGATTCATTGCTTTTCAACAAAACCATTCCTTTAAAACATCAGATGATAAATTCAGCAATTTTGTTCTAAATTTTGATTTAGAGTTGCAGTTGATCGATTCAGTAACTTTGTCACATTACGAGTACCAAGACTGCTTCCATAACTTTTACAATAACTTACATAAGGAAGTACTTGAAACAGGAAGTATATTTTTTAAAAATTTAGATATTAAAATAATTTCGGCAAGTAAATTTGAATCAAATGACTAATATGTGTCTTAATTTGATTTTGGTGCCAATATATGTTTATCAATATGCACAAGTCTATTAATAGAGGATATTATATGATGAAAGTGGAGTCTAGTTTTTTAACTATTCGTGCAGAAAATAAATTTTACATTCGGTATGGTATACCATTATTGTTTTAAAGATAATTTTTGATTCTTTATTTAAAATCAAACTCTAGTGTAACTGACTTAGAAAATTTATAGCCTCAATATTGCACTCATGTCCATAAATTAAGGGAAATTCAGAATCACATGGAAATTGAACTCTAGACTAAAAAGTTCACTCGTAGAATTATTCCCTATGTCTTCAAAAATAAAATACAAATCACAGGAAGCCACGAGAGGACACCGATAGTACGCCTCAGTGACCAGAAGTTAAAATAGGGGAAAGAATGTTGTCAAAGGGGAGGAATGGTGTCAAAGAAGTAAAATTTTTCTCAAGCATTTTATAAGCCACTTAGTGACATAACCAAATAATTATGACACAGAGGAAACCTGAAAATGTTTTTTACGTTGTAAAATTATCGGTCAAGAGGAATGTGGGCGTACACAGATGGATGTATCCGAAGAACTTGGAATTGCCCAAAATATCATCTCCAGGCTATGGAAACTATTCCAAGATGACATAAATATCAACAGTCCTTATGACAAACTTCACTCCCCCAGTTACAATACCAAATGAAACCCGATATTATATAAAAAAACAGCCGGAACACAAATTCCGACCTGCATTCTAAGCTAACTACAGTCACGGGTATGGCAGTTTCAAATCAAACGTTACCAGACGTTTGAGACAAATTAGTCTATATGCTTACAGATTTTTCAGATGCGTACAGCTCATGACAACTCACTGTGTCCAATGGTTAACCAAAAGTAGAAAACATGCAATGTGTGTGTGTAGACACCGTCACTTGTCCGATGCTTTCCGACTATTCTAGGTTTTTGGGTTGCTTTCCAATGAGTGTAGGTTTATCTTGAGGTCTGATTCATGTCGGACATTTATATGGAAAACACCAAGTACTTGTCGCATCCAAACAAACACTATTGAACTACACAGTTTTGATGGTGTAAGATTGCTCGTTTGGGGAAAATTTTACTGGGCTTCAGAAAAGATCTGCAGGTTCAAATAAGGACCATGACAGGTCAAATGTATAGGGACATCATTCTGAAACAACATTTACATTTGCTTAGGGATGTCAGCACAGAATTTGTGTTTACAGATAGAAACGTCTGTCTTCACCAAGCAAACATCGTAAAAGACTGCCTTCAATTTGAGTTTATTAACCCTATAGAATGGCCACCATTCTAAAAGGACTTGAATCCAGACAAGCATGCGTAAGAAAAGCTTGGATAACGAGTTTCAGCCCTTCAACCACTTGCTGCATGTATACCACAACTTCGGAGAGCATTGCTTGCCGAGGTAAGTAATCTCCCACACGGTCAACTCGATAATTTGATACTCAGCATGCCTAGGTGTTATACGCGTGGACTGCATTTCATCACATGGGAAACATACAATGTGTATTACTTATCCTACCTACCGTGTAATATTAAGTTTTCGTAGGGAGAGTAGTTTTTGTAATTACTCCAGGGAGCAAAGATTGTTGTTTTTATGAATGATATCACACAAACAGCATGTTTTTTGTTCTTTATCTTTTGTTTAATAAATTATCTTAATGATTAAATCCCGTTTATTTTGTTTCTGAACCTTTATTTCCCGGAGCTGACATTATTCTTAATTTATGGACATGTATGTAAAAAATTAAAATATTACGAAGCCTTGAGTTACTTTTAATTCCCTTGCTGGTATAATTATAAATAAAGTTTCAAATGGAGGTATTGAGGCTTTCCTTGATTTAAATAAAAAGACATATTTTCTGTATTTTTAATTATTCGTAAAGATGTGTTAGTATGCATATTATGAAATATGATGCTTTTACATGTCATATTTTGCAGAATTACAGCTGGATCAAAAATTAAAATATCTACAATGGGTCCAATCTACAAACAATATTGGTGTGAATTTGGCAGCAAAGAATTTGAATATTTTCTTCATTTGAGTATGGAAGTCAAGAGAACGTTTACTTATTTACCAGAATAAGTATCAGAAATGCACAACCGAGCTATATTGTATAATGTAACAGAGTAACCATAAAATATAATGGTTTACAGCTTTAATTTCGGTGTTGAGACATAACCAAATATTTTTATTCATCGATGTAATTAATACTGACAAAGGCTGTAACAATGTATGTTTTAATAATGGATAGAAAGAAAAAGCTGCGACAAATAGTTCAGAAACTACCCTCAGATTTTAGAATCAACCGTATATTGACATATCCTCAGAGTAAGAAGCCGTAAATTGCTAAAGAAAGTTGCCATTTGAATTGGTTACACAGTAGATCCTGAAAGTTACTGCGAAGTGACCCCAGGGGAACAAAGTGTAAAACTAGGTGAAAATGTTTTTTTCTTGCTTATATATATTAACTAGGTCAGAAATCACTGCAATGTGTTGTAGTTTAGCAGGGTAAAAAATGTTTTGCAAATGTTTAAATTAAAACTGAAAAAGTAAACACGAAGAGAGACAATTAGAACCTGAATTAAAAAGGCTAAGCTAAAAATAAATAAATAAAATAAAATAAACATTTGACAATGTTGAGGGAAATCAGTTGAAAGTTTCCATTTTGATATCTATTATAATTTTGTACCAGTAAAATCGCATTTGAGGTGAATAAATGGAGCTAATAAACATTTAAAAAATAAATTTAACTTTTAATTAGTACTTTTTTTAAAAAAAAACTTCGATTAATGTTACGTTTATGTTTAACTACTTACTTACCTCGTAAAATAGTTTTCTGAGGAGTAAATGAACCAAGATTTACTCACATTTCTTACAAAATTCGTAGAAAAAGTACTGAAAATTCTTAAGATAAATAAAATTATAATTACATTTTGCAGCTAAATGAATTTCTTTTAAGAGCTAAAAAGAAAACAATACATTTTTATCTTTTAAATAGAAGCGTTTAAATAAAACAAGAATTCGTGACCTTTTTTAAAAAAAATTGCATCTTTTAATAGTTATTTTGAACTTTTCTTGCGGTAGAAAATTTTAACTATGCTTTGTTTAAAATAAAAGATCCATTAGTATGCATTTTGTTTTTTACTTGTAAAAGTTTTCATCTTTACAGGAGTACTTTGTTTTTGAAAAGAGCATCACTTAAAAGTATTTTTAAAAACATCAACAATAGCACAACTATTAAAGGAACACTATTAAATGATATATATATATATATATATATATAGATAGATAGATAGATAGATAGATAGATATACATATCTCTCTTTCTCTCTCTCTCTCTCTCTCTCTATATATATATATATGTATATATATATACGAGGGATGACCACACAGAAAATTTTTTACAAACCGCAGCGCTTGTAAACTACATATTGTGGATAAATTTTGTTTCCCTAGAGTGCAAATAATACTTGTTATACGGCTGGTTTGCGGGTAGGTAGTGAAAGTCTTCAGATGGTTTAGGACGATTGAAATGGCAAGGCGTTCAGGAAATTGGTCTCGTTTGGAAGTACGAGCCATGATTAAATTTTTATCGACAAAGAATGTGTCCACATCTGCCAATCACTTTCAAATAATGGAATTTTATGGTGTCAGAATGTCGAAAACCACAATATGACAGGGAGCGGTCGGCCAAGTTCTGCAATAGCGGAAATCAATTGAAGAATTGAAGAAATTATTCAAAATGATAGACGGGTTAACTCTGAGTGAAATCTGGTCAGAGCTGGGTCTGGGCTATGGTAACTTGCAGCATAACGTTTCTGACATGCTGCGATATTCCAAGATAGTGCTGTGAAACATCCACCAAGACCTGTCTCAATGACCCGGTACCTACCAAGACGAGTTAATCAAGTTGGTTCTGCGTTTTGGTAAATGCCTAAATATACTTGGTGATTAAGTCGAAATGTGATAGACACGTGTGCTTCTTAATTATCTTTTTGTATTTTGTGTCTATTGTTAATAAATATTTCTTTATTCGACTTGCAACTTTTTTCCATATACCAAAAGATATACGAACATTATTTAAACTATATTAAAATAACAGAATAACTCTCCCAATATTTCTATAAGTTAAGCTAATTCATTAGTTGAATGATATATTTTATTCTTTAAACTGCCTTTGATGAGGAAGTGAAACTTCTTATATATATATAGGTATAATTTTCTTCAAAAACGTATGTATTGTTGTTTTCCTTATTTTATGATTTGCTTAAAAAATGCATAATTGAGATCGAATTTTCATTTATGCTATCTAATGTTCAATTTTGTTTTTAGATGTAATTGAACTATTGTGTTTTAATAAAAACAATAGTTCAATTAATTATAAATAGTTTTTACCAGCAGTTGCAAACTTCTTTAAGTATATTTAAAATGTCAAATTAATCACGTTAGTTTTGCATAATGACGAAAGTTATCTACTGTATCCACTATTTTTAATATTTTGTGGACTTTATTCTCTTATATTGAACTGTGAAACATTTAAAAATATACCGGGCTTTAACAAAATTTCATGAATGACAACGACTAAATTGTATAAATGTCACTTAAAAGAACAATAAAGAAAAGAAAAAAAGAATGTAGGAAATAGATAAATTGCAAGAGATATAAAATGCAAATAATTCCGAGATACAAGCAAAAAAGCAATTATTCACCAGTAAAAGTACATCCAAATTATCTCGCATTTTAAGGTTAATTGCAAACGATTAAACCAACATTTGTTTTCTTCGTTCTCCAAGATTCATCTGACAACGGAGTCTTAAGAAATTTAATTTTACTTTGTTTTTCAATGAACGTTGTTTCGCATTACTAATCATTCATATACAATTTAAAGGCTTATATACAATGACAATGAAATGTATGGCCAATACTTTTAATTTTTTGTACACATACACACCAAAATAACCGTAAAATTGATATAAATTGTAGTCAACGGTTAATTCTAAAAAAAAACTGAAACTAATAAAGTTGGACACTTTTTTTTATTGAACTTTTCGTCCACTCTATTCTTAAGCAAATCAGCCAGTTTTTACGTGATTATTTTTCTAGCCTTTCTGAGGAGTAACTTTGTTCTATTAAAATGTGAATAGGGGAATCATGATGCCGTGATGTTGATTCCTATTACTGAAGACTTGTAGAAAAGGATGAAATATGTTACAGTTTGATATGCTTTTTCTATGGAAATAATGATGGAAATTGAAAGAATGTAATGCATGTTAGAAAAATATGTTTATTTTCTCTAACTGCATTGAGAAAAACATGTTTTTAAACTAAGAAAAATGTATGTTAATCCTATTTGATTATTTTCATATATTTAACTCATTTGCAATATATATATATATATATAGATCCTGCTTAATTTTTATATCTCATATTCTCACATACTATTAAATATTTCTACAAAATGTCGGTTTAGAAGATATTCAATGAATTCTTTTTTTTTATCTGTACACCAGTGTTTCTCAAACCTTCAATACTGTCACCCCCTTTTCAATCACAATTTTTATCTCCCCCCCCCTTATACATTAATAATGAACTGAATGCAATAAAATGTGCTTTGACGTTAAAGCTACAATTTTTATTATAAACCGTACAAAGTAATAACATAAGTAATAAATTTTGTTTATGTTACTTTGTTTCGTAATGTTTTGTATATGTATAGTTTTGTATATATTTTGTTATGTTACTAATAGGATAATTATTATGTTATGTTTCCTTTCTCTAATTTTTATATTGGAACATATTGCAAAATGCGGTGGCTGCTTAGAAGACAAAATCTAGATATCTCTCTCAGCTAAATATAGAAAAAGAACTCAGAGGGTCAATTTCTAATCATAAGCATTGCTTTGAAAGACAAGCCCATGGAAGTCGCTAATAATTATTAAACTTGTTCTTAATTTAGTATTAACTAATTAGTTATAAAATATTGCGCGGCACTGATACATTAAAAGTATACCGGCTGAAATAACTGCTCTTTGCACGATTTCACTAATAAGAAAATAAAACATTGATATAACCACTGAATTGTAAGGAAAGTAAAGCCAAGTGCGCGATAATGTTTACAAAAATGTAAAATGATTTTTTTAAATGATTGCTCAAATTATAATTAGACTTTATAATTATTAACTTTAAACCTCACAGAATTAGCATTTAGAATTGATGTTGAATAATAAACAATAATATAAAATTCCGATGAAGAATAATTGTATTATTTTTAATATTTTAAGCCAGAATAATTCAAAATGTTTTAACCCGGGACCAGGAGCGCTCTAGATACTAATGGTCGAGCGGGTTTATTGTGAGTCACCCCAATCCTCTTTTAATAATTATTTCTATAGTGCACGGTAAAAATCGTAATTCTAGAGCACAATTTAATTAATACAAAATATACTGACCTACTTTCAAGGTATTTTCAATTTTTCTTTGATCATTTTTAAAAAAATCCAAGAGAACTGAATTACAATGTTTGAAATGCACGTCAACTTAAAAAAAGTCACAAATCACAGACACTTTTCACTAACACTACAGGAATGTTATTTGCAGGCAAAACTGTCATATTTTGTTCAAGTTATTGTAATTTTACTGTCCTTTGTGATGTTCGACAAATAACATGTTGGACATTGCTTGCTTGTGTGTTTTTGACAAAGCAAAGTGTGTCTTCTGATAATTATGGCTTCATATTTTAGTTGATGGAGTTCTTTTGGTAGCATTTGAAAATTTTTCTTTTGTTTCATGTTCATCGCTTTTCTCAAATTTACTTTAATATGCATTATTTCAGCAGGTTCATCACATTTTTTAATCAGTTTTAGCTTCTTTCAAAAGAGATCAAAGATATGCCCATTTCTTTTTTTATATCTATATTCTGATCATTTACCAAACATTTACCTGCACATCATGCTGATTTACCAAACCACAATAAGTCGCACAACAAGGCAATTAAAGCCACTAAGTTATTCATAGGGGGTGATGTAGCACGAACACAGAAAATATTTTGGTAAAAAAGTGATCGCACCGGGAACTCATTCAAAACAAGTACCTTAAGTTTGAAAAAAAAAACGTTTGTCACTCCCACAAGAGAGGGAGATATGTGACAAATATATGTTAGTTCACGTTAAGACTGTCAAACAGGAGGATAGTGTCAGGGACATTGGGAACAATTAAACATTTTTGCCAGAATTACCAATTTAGTGCACTCTGTGCTCGGCGTGACCGCTCCCGGATAAAAAGTGCATTTAATACAGTATGGATGTTCTAAAAAATTGTGTAAAACGTTTTTTATTATGCTTTATATCAGGGGTAGGCAAACTTTTCCAGGGCGTAGGCTACTTCTAAGTTTTTCAAGGTGTTGCGGTGCAACCGATGTCGTGGGCGAGGTGAGCTAAGAAAAAGATCTACAGTTTTCATTATAACTTAATAGTAAATTCGGAACATGTACTTACTTACTTAACTGCAATAAAAAATCTTACATTTTTAAAATCACATTTGCAGCAAAACGTAAGATAACAGAAAAAACCCAACAAATATAATAATATAAAATTTATAACATTTATGATCAAACAAATCAAAATACATTAAAAATAAAATATATTTATCTAAAGTTAGTTCTTGTAGTTAAAGTCAATAGAATATTTAGTCTGCACATTGTCAGTCATTCCTGAATATGTCGATCGCGATCGACTTAATGCCCACCCCGGCTTTATATGTTTGGGAATACTCATAAAAATAAATCTTGGCCAAGTAATCTCAAAGTGTTCCTTGTGCTTTTCCAAAAATGATAAAAATATTTTACAAGGAAAACAGCTCAGCAGAAATATTTTATTTATAGCTCCCCTAAATGAAAAAACAAATACATAAGAGCAGGGACGTAACTAACCGTACAAGTAAGTTCGAAGGTGAAACCGCAGCAAATACATTCTGCTGCCTACAGCTAATGTACAATATTTCAGTAATATAACAGTGATGAAACTTTTATCTTACTAAAATTTTTTGGATTATGAGTCTGGGTTTTGATTTTTCTCTGAAAGGCTTGAAAAGAAAAAAAAAAATAAATAAATCTCTCATCATGGGATTACCACAACTCAACTAAAATGTTTTTTATTTGGTTATAGTATCAAATATGGCTAATGAGGTTTTGAAGTGGAAGCTTTTATTTTTGATGACGTAATATCGCAGATGATATATATATATATATATATATATATATATATATATATATATATATATATATATATATATATATATATATATATATATATATATATATATATATATAAAATTATACAAGTAATAAAGTGTATTTTTTATTTTGTCAAAAAGTATTTTGTTTTACTTCATTCCAGTAAATACTTTTTTAAATCTTTTATTTTCAATATACTCGCGCCACCCTCGTTGGTTTACCACGCCTCCCCAGGAGGGTGCACTCCCACAGTTTGAGAAACACTGTTGTGCACAGATTTCATTAAAATCAACTTTTAATATTCTAAAACGTAACCAACTGAATATTTATACATATAACCTAACTATAGTAAGGACAATTAACTAAATCATGTGACTCGTTATATTCTGCTTGAAAAATAAAATAAGTTCTTACATATACATATTTTAGATACTTAAACGCGTTTTTAACTTTTTCAATATTTCTAAATTTAAAGTAAGTTTTCATTTTAATGTACTAATCCTAGGTTTTATATCATGATTTGCTGTTTTAATTTAAGAAACTCAGTTTAAACTGCATTACCGATATTTTATGCGTCTTTTAATTAACGAATGTAAAACGTAAAGAGTATTTACCAAATATTGAAAGTATAAGTATATTCTATATGTAATACAATTCATTTTTCGATTATTGCTTATTTATATACATTTAATGAATTTTACAGTAAAAATAATTTGAGAAAAGAAAAGTTATGCATGTAAATGTTATGTAAAAGTCATCAAGACAGCTGCATTTTACATTCTCTACTTTTCCATAGTATTTAAAAATACCATAAAACCAATTAGAAAAATACATTATCCTCCAAAGGTTAAAGGATAGGATGTTTTTTTTTTTAAAAAAAATTAGCAGCAAGACTTAAATTTATCATTTACATGAATGAAAGTAACATATTTAAAGGAAACTTACACAAAGAAACGATAACCACCGCATTGTTTTGAAGAAATGGGTACTTATGTAGGAGTGAGAACAAAAATCAAACCAGAAGAATTGAGTGTGTTAATTTTTTGCAAGGTTACTGATCATCAATGAATTTTGCTAATTTCTTTAAAAATAACCTGGAGGGTCTATGAATATCTGGAAAAAGTAATTTACTAGATTCTTAAAGACAAAATGGCCCATGACTGTGTGATTAGTTTAAATTTGGAAATTATGTGTCATGAAAACAAATATGCTCCAGGTCAATCAAAAGTTTTAATGCGTACGGGATAGAGTTTAATAAATATTTCGGCGCGAAGGAAGAGAAACACTACTAGGTCTCAGCTCATTGCAGATCATTTTGCAACATCAGACACATTAAGTTTTTCTTCTTCGGTGGGAAGACGCCTACATAGTGTGAATTTCATGGTGAAAGAACCCGTTATGTGTAATCTTTTGAGCTGATGACTGTCCGATATAGAACATTTTAGGCTACCTTGGTATACTCGTCGTTGGTTTTAGTCGGAATAAGCAATTAAACATTGATTATTTTTTCTACCTGGTCTAAACTTCCCATTTTGATGATGAGAAATTCAATGGTTTGCATGAAAAGTCATTGTCACCAGTGCATCGAAGTTACGGTAAGAGGGAATCATTATTTGAATCCATTTTCATAATGTTTCCAAGACATTTTTTTGAAACAATAATGAATTTTTCTTTCAAAAATGGTTTTTTGTTGTAAATTACGCTTGTGTTTAGCTTATGGAAATTTATGCGTGGCATTTAAAAATAATTTAATACATCAATTATTTATTTATTTTTTATGCTCCAAAACTTTCAAATCAGTCACAAAAAACATGTCGAACCTTACTATTTAGAGTCTTGTGTATAATAATAGGTATCGATGCATCTGTTATGAGTTAAGGATTTAAATTTAAAACATTATTGTGTTAAGTATATATTTATATTCAAACCACGGGCTGGGCAAGGTCAACTCAGCTTTTCATCCCTTCAGTGGGTCGATAAATAAGTTCCAATCTTGCTTGGGAACTTGACACTGGGGGTTTCACATCAGACTGACTACCTAGCCGGAACATCTTCTCATGTGCTTCAAAGCCCGACTCGCACAGTAGGCCTTGACTCTCATAGGCTGTTGTGGCACTGGGTTAAGTTATATATATATATATATATTAGCAGGACAATATAAAGTAACAACATTGTCTAATATACAACTACAGTAACATAATATACAGTAATAACAAACACTTCGAAATTAAGGTTATATGATTTTTACTTTGAGCCTTATATATACCTAATATACCTAACATATAGCCTTTAGCCTTATGTTCTTTATATATACCAATACCACTAGCCTGGAAAGAAGAGAAAAAAAGGTATAATAAAAGTTAGCACCCCTAAAAATAATCCAAATTAGTAACATTATACTGAATAACTAATAATTAAAATATAGTGAGATGACATTTGAAATTAAATATTGATAATAACATTAATCTTCATACCAAAGATTAAAAATCCAAAAATATAAAGAAATAAAATATATTTAAAGACGAGCCAATCTCATCTTTGTAAAACGTGTAGTTTGTAACAGATTTCACTGAAAAATCCAAACAAGATTCTACATAAGAGAAAATACTTGTTAAAAGTGCGTAATGATGCATTATAAATTTAAAAAAAAATTGGTAAGCAATGACATATCCAAATGAAACTTTACAGGCTAAATAAAAAATAAAATGCTTTAAGCAAAATAATCTGTTGAGAAATCTAGTAAAAGTTTTATATAGAACTGGGGAATGAAAAACAATATTTAACAAAAATAATAAAGTCTTAAAACCACTTAATCATATTCTAAACTATTTAGATATGTATAAGTAAGAAAAAAAATTAAGAGATAGGATCTAAACACACACTTACAATAAAAAACTGCTAACATTATTAAATGTCATCATTTTTTATTACTTAAATTATTGTTGCATTCTAAATAATTATGAATAATATTTCTATAAATAGAGATATGCATAATATAACTCAAAGAAAAAAGCACTTTTAAAGTATTAAAAAATTGAAGTCTTCTCTTTTTTCAAAAATACAGGTATTACTTTTTAATTTGTGTTAATAATACTCTATTTATTTAGTTTAATAAATTTCACATAACTAGGATGTAATATATGCATAAAAATAAGCAGGTGAATGTTTTTGTATTTCTTATATAATAATCTGAATATAATTAAAAATGTTATTGATATACAGACGAATAAAATTCAGCATAAAAATTAAAGAGATAGTCACTTGCAATTAAGGTTTAACAAAATAATCTTTTAATTTAAAATTAGTGTTTTTTTTTTTTAGTTTTTATAGTCTGATTGCTGAATAACATAGTACCATTATAAGTAGCCTGTATACCTGTAACTAAGTAATTATCAAAAGAGTAAATTTTTAATTAAAAATTTGAGTCACCTTTCGTATACAATTATACATAGTCAGAAATTTTTGAAATTTCGAGTTAAAGAAATACTCAAAAATATTCATTAAGCATCAAAGTTGGAGTCATATTTCTGAGAATGCACTCTATTCATCTGAGTTTATATTTCAATAGGTCTGTTATTTGAATAAAATAATGCAAAATTGCTTCTTTTTTTTAAAGAAAATTAACTTTTTAAACAATTTTAGATTTAAAAAATTGTTGAATTTTGTAAAATTAATTCTAGAAGGGTTTTAATTTATATCATTAGGAGCTTAAGTTATCAAAACTCTAAAACGTGGTATTTCAAGTGATTTTTTTTAAAAAAAATTATCTCTATATAAAAAAAAATGTTATGCTGTAATAAATTTATTAATACACAAAATATAGTTAGTAAAAATGGGTCATATATAAATTAGAATTTAACTGAAGAGTAGCACCAACAATGATTTGCATAGGTTGACCCCCCCCAGCTTCCAGCGCTTTCTTGAAAAATCCGCTTACGTCATTGATCGGGATGATATAGATTTCCTCAATAATTTCAAGGGAACCAGGATATGCTCGAAAGAGTAAAATGCCAAAATTAAGACCCTTTGTTTATGAGACATATATAATTTACAATTTCCAATAGAGCTTAGATTTTTTACTTTCTTAATAAAGATAATTTAATTATTCTGTAGAACTACAAAAATAACTTTTTACTCCAAAAGTTTTTTACTACTAATTTAAGTAACACATAATTTTTGAGAACTCGTAAGATATACTTGTGTTTAGGTACCATAAAAAGTATCCTTTTTTTTATGCAAAATGTTTTTACACATATATAAAATAATACATAGAATACAGTGAACCCATTTTTTTAGTAAAATGTTAGTATAGTTTCTTTAAAAAAAAAATTATGAAACTTTGAATTTTTTTTTTTATTTTTCTGCTTTTTTTATGCATAAAACCATTTTTGAAAAATTAGGCACTATCTTAATAGAAAAAAATAGGTTCACTATATGCATAGGCACTTTGTATAGAAGTATAAAAAATCTGGAATCATATAGTGCAATAGTTTTTTTTTTAAAATGTACCTAAATGCAAAAAAAAAAAATATGATTTTGAGAAAAAGTGAAAAAACTAAGAAAACCAATATTTTCACATATTATATTCTTGATCAGTGTTTGCTTGCCTATTTTTGTATGACTAATAATAATCCTTAATCATTTTCTTGAGTTACAAAAGTAATTTTAAATTCATATGTTTTTTTCCTCTTTGTTTTAGTTAACATGAACATAATTTTCGAGATTTTGTAAAACATATTTTCATATATAGGTACCATTTCTTACAAAAACATTCTTTGAATATACAAAGAAATTTACACATATATATACAGCAACATATCAAACATAATGAACTAGTTTTTTAACGAGTTAATTGCATAATTTCTTTAAAATAATCATAAAACCTTAAAATTATGAAAATCTTAATTTTCTTTTTGCACGTATAAATTTAGTTTTTTAAAAAAATAGATATTCCATACTAAAAGATGTTTTGTTCACTATATAGAACGTTTATATAGATCAAACACAGGGAAAACTACATATTTAATGTTCAAAGGGGTGTGTCAAAAAGGGCGTGGTCATTTGTTTACCTTTTTATTTCTCATATTTTAGGGCTATTTTATCAACAATAACATATAAGTATTATACCTTTTTAGATTCAGAAAAATAAGCACTATTTTTTAGAATTAAAATTGAAAAATGAATTTTTTCCAAGTATACGATGTCCCTGTTTTCTTAAAGTAGCCATAGGGTCCCCTAATATACCATTGAATATAATTGACGAGAATAACGTATTAAATTAGACTCGAAAGAAAAACCGAAGAATTACAGAGGGAACATCTATGATACTAAAAAACATACTGACTGCAGTAGATCTTACATTCCGAGACATACACGATTATAATGTACCATTTGCCGCTAAGATTCTTTTAGTTGGTGGAGATTTTAGACAAGTTTTAACTGTTTTGAAAAAAGTGGATAGAATAAGAATATTAGATGCGTTCTTCAAAAACGATTAGCTATGGCCGCAATTTGTACAAATGAAATTGAAAAAAAAAACATATACGAAAGTGGAAGCAGATGCAATTGAGTTTTCTAACGTGTTGCTCAAGACTAGAAGCAACGAAATAACACAATTATAAATTCCAAGTGAACTTTTGTGCGAAGTTTTCAAGGAAATGTATCCTGATGATATAACAACGGAAGATATGAGAAATATAGCAAGCAATATAAGCAGTTTGAAATGATGATGTGCAAAACAAATAATAATTCTGATCTAACAAGATAATGAGGCGTGATATTGTAACACGCAATTCAATTTTCTGTCTGTTGGTGGTGACGATTGCGATAATCAAGATAATGTTATGCTATAGTAGCTGCCTGAATATCCATCAGCAGCAACTCCAACGGAAATGCCAGCCACTAAACTGAATTGGAAATTGGGCTGTATCTTCTTGATTATTATTGCTGGACTGTGTAATGGGACAAGATTGGCTATGAGAAATATTCAGAAGAGAAAACTATTGTGTGAAAATTTATTAGGAGAAAAGAAAAGTTGAATTTTTTGAAAAAAAATTCATCTTCAAGAACACTCAAGGAGAGAGGCTAGTATTTGCCATTTCTGCAAGACTGGCATTTGCCATGACCGTTATAAATCAATGGAGCAGGAATTTAAAAAAAAATTGGTTTATGTGTGACATCGAGGAAAACAGTATTTAATTATGGACAAATGTATGTATTTTTGTCAAGGGGCAGAAGCAAAAACGGAATAAAAATGCAGTGTTATTTAGAGGAAAAGGTCATTGGAATTTTTTTTTGACGAGTCTCTAAATTAAAGTACAAATAAAAATGCGGCGATGAAGTTGTGACACTTATTTTTTTCCCTGCTTACAAAATATATTGAAAAAATTTAGACTAATTAAAACTTGTAAATTACAGTTTTACAATTTGAGAAATAGATATAAACATTTGTATAATGGAAGTTGGCCCACTGTTATTCGTTTAGAGATTCCCCTAACTAGTTGTAACGATTTTATGTGTCTTCTGACCCATTAATATAAAGACATGTATAGTATAAGCATTTCTTTAGTACGATTTAAACACATTATTTTTCTTCTTCCTTTGACAGCATCAATAATATTCGGATATATGATAAGAATTAATTCCTTATTGCTAGATTGCTAAGATATTTTTCTTATGAAGGGCGCTTTTCTAAGAAAAAATCTTGTTCATAATATTTTTGTAACATGAGTTTAAGAAAATATTGATTACACCTTCAGCATTTTTAATTAATTTTATTGTATTTATACAATAACCAATTTCAGTATAAAGAAATTATAAAATTGATCATTGTTTCATTAAGTTTTCTGAATAAATTAAGAAAAAAAGGAGAAAAAAAATCATATGCTAATCAACGTGCATGGGCTGAAATCCAGGAAACGGAAATAGGTGCAGAAATCGTGATTTTACAGATGTTGTGTTCCGTTGTCTCATAAGTGAAATTCAGCCTTTTAGCTGTTCTTTTGTGAAAAAGGATCATGGAAAATGTTACGATAACTTGATCTACCGAAATTCATGGTTTGGTGTATAATCGGGGGACTGGAAACCGGGCAAACACAAGCAATTGTAGCAAGGGCTGCTGGAGTGGCAATAAGTGTCATAGAAAGACTGTGGAGTTTACTCTATGAAACCGAGCATTTTCGACGCTGGACAGGACGAGGTCGTTCACGTGCTACAACAAGAATTAATGACCGATATATATCTTATAAACAGATCTTTGAGAAAGAACACCCAATGCGATACATATTTTAAAAACAATTTCTTTTGGCAATTGAACGAAGACTCTGAAGCCAAAACAATCCAAGCAAAACAATGGACTTCATGCAGGGAGTCTCTATGCACGTTGACCAATGATGTTTATTCCTTTAATAACAAGACACCATTCAGACTGAAGAAAATGGGTTGTAAAGTGTCGAGATTGGAAGTGAAGTGATTGGCGTCAGATACTGTTTACGGACGAGTCCCGATTTAGTTCAGAGTGTGTTCATAGACGTGACATGGTAGGTCAAGAAAGGGACAATCAAAATAATCTTATATTCGTTCAGAAAGATCGGATTACAGACGAGGTGGTTTGATGGTATGCAGATGATATCTAAGAATCTATGTTGTACCTTAAGCTACAGACTTTGGTCATTTATTTCTTCAAATATAGGATAATGCCAGACCTCATTTAGCTCAGTTTGTGAAAAACATTCTTGAAGTTAAAACAATATAGCATTATCTCCTGATCTTAATCGGATCGATCATATTTGGGACACGCTTGTGCGGCGCGTTGTTGCTAATCAAAATTTTGATATCACACTTCATCAAAAGTGGTTCCTAAGTCTCATTGATAACCTCATAAGGCCCATGAAAAACATGTGTGTGACAATGTTAGCAGTTCAGGGTGACCACATGCCTTATTAAACATAATGTATCATTTCCAAACAATATTTTTGTCATTTATATGTAACCGAATTGTTGCCCTGAAACATTATATATATTTCATGTTCTTTATACCATTAAAAAAATTCAAGTTGCCATGTAATTGTTTTCTGCTTCTTTATTTCGGTATTAAAATTCCTCCACCCCTTTCATCTGTATGCGTCATTTTATGACCATCCATGGCTATCGAGCAACAGTTTGTTATCTTTTTTCGAATGCTTCTCTAATTTTTTCAGCAGTGAAGTTGGCCTCCAGACTTGAAATTTGGTAGTCATGTTTATTTATTTAGTAGAGAGATTCAGATAATGAATTTTGCAGGAATTGAAAATTGACTTCTAAAGGATTGAAGAGTTATGGGGGGGGGGACATAAAAGATAACAATATTTCCGTTTTGAAGTTCAGAATGTGTATAGGTATATGTATCAGCAAGTGAAGTATACAGTGGTAGCAAAATAAATATATCTCGATATAAATAATAGTATAACTAAATATCATAAGTTACTGAATGAAGTGTTAAAATTGCTTAACCAGTGAGAGAAGTGAATAGTAACTAACTATGACATTTACTGCTTGAGTTAACAATATTCATTTTCTAAGTTATTCAATGTAATTTCGTTTGTTTGGAACCTCTTAATAATTTCGAAAAAAAAGTAAAAGAAGGAATTGAAATATAAAAAATCTATAGTGTTAAGTAATATTGTTTATAAAATTCATAAGGTTTCTCTTGTAACAATGGGCTATCTGTGAGAACTATTCTTTGTAACTCGTGTTTTTTTCAATCCAGCCAAATTGTCACTTTGTGCTAGAGCAACTCAACGCACCGATAAACATCTCACTACTACATAGCATATCAATATTCAGTTAGACGCTTTTGTTATGTTAGCTCTTTATGAATTGTTATCGCATATTCATGAATTATCGTCCTTAATTTTAGCCGTTTAGAGATTTGAGGCTATAGAATGACTACTCTTTGGCGAGATTCAGAGGTTGCATCTCAATTCAGAAAAGTATCCCATTAATTATTTTTTTTTCTTTTCTACATATTGCGTGCTTAGTTCTAAAGATCAAATTAATAAAAGTGATTTCTTGTGAACAGGAATTTGTTTTCTCATTTTGAGTCCGATATAATGGCTTCCCAATCCCTACTGCGTTCTGATCCCCCTACTAATCTTAACGATAAGCGAAATGTCCCCCCTAAACCGATTCGAGGAAGAGGTAACATGACCCTTTTATAATTGATTTTTTTAGCTATAGTTTAACTTATGGATTTCTTAACTATCAAAAATTTTTTAAAGAGGAAGCCATGTTAATTAATATTTGATGAATAAATTTATCATAAAGCATTTCATTAATTTTATGAATACTAATAATGATCTGTATGCAATTATTACTTTTACTTTATTTAACTCATGTTTCGTATTCTTTTGTCTTTTTTTATCCATGTCAAGTATAGAAATATATCATAAAGCATATTTTTATAATTAGTACATGTAAATGTGTCAGCAGACTAATAACGTACGATGCTACAGTCCTGACCAAACATTCTGCGGTTAGTTTTCCTTCAACGACTTCTAAGGAAAATATTCAAAATTAGATTAGAATAAAATAAATTTGAAAGAATTTAAAATGCTTTGCCGACCAGAATCACCACTCTACATCCACAGTCGTTTGGATTAATTTTCCGGGAAAAGACGGATGACGTCTTCGAACCTCTTATACCCTTGAGCCTTGCTTTCCAGAATTTGTTTAGTCGGCGAAGCGTGATTTTCTCTGCAGCAAGACTTTGTCGTGAGATTGCACTCTTGCTGGAGAATATATGTAAATAGTAAAGAGGAGATTTCGTATTGCATGATTGATTGTTATCCTAGTCCTGTGGAAGATGCTTTTCTTAAGAAATTTGTCTTTGAAAATAAGTACGCTGGTAGATTAACCAACGAATGTCCTATAAATTGTTGGAATTAGATAAATAGAATATTGATTTAATTCATTTCATTGGAGAATTTGTGTTGCTTGAAAATGTATATGTCATTTATTTACGTAAGCAAGAATTATTGTATCATTCTTGAGGGAAAGATTTATTTACCTCTTTCATAAAAGGCTCATATATTTATTCTTAATACATATTTGAAATAATAACTTAAATAAAAGATACATTTTTAATAATACAAATTAAAAACCTTAGAGAAATGAAACTTTTAAGCAGCAGTGTTGAATTCATGTTGAATTTTAGTATCAACAATGAGTTATTTACTTTAATTCGAGAAAATTATTTTAATAGAAATGATTAGTAAATTTGCAAAAATATTCATTTTTGAATGATTATGAGATAAAAATTACAGAAATCTACAGTAAGATTATATGTAATTGTGTAAATCAATATAATTGAAAAATTATTACAATATTATTAACACGACATGATGGGGTCAACAAAGACATATTAAGATAAAAATTATGTTGCCTTCATGTACTACACTAAATTCCTTTAGATCAGCAAAGCATAGAATTTAACTTTTTTTTTACGTTTAAGTCCAACAAAACTAAATTCTCTTTCCGTTCAAAAACAAATCAAAATGCCTGGAAATAATTATAAAAATGTGAAAATTATATGTATCATGTACTTTTTGGACCTTCCAAAATGCAACATTAGGAAGGATAGGATATTTGCTCACTTTGGGGATGATGTAGAAATTTGGAAAGGAGACACAAAAGCTCATTTGTCATCCTCATTATTTGAAACTGGCTCAAATCGTATCACTAATAGACTTCGAACTGCCTTGATATGTCATGTTTATAAACCATCAATCAACTGGAATTGAAGTTTAAATACCCCCACACACTTTATTAGAATAATTTTTAAAAAACAGTTATATATATATATATATATATATATATATATATATATAGATGTTATGGTTAACAATAGTCACTTCAATACCTTTGGCATTGAAAGAAATAAGTTTCGACGAGTTCTTCTGATATACTAGCTGTTGTAATATTGGTATAATGTATACTGTTTTCGAACTATACAAAATTTCATCTAGCCTTTCAATGGATAACCTGTATTGGGCTTGCCAAATATCCGTATATTTTAAAAATATATAAATATCGTCATTAAATAAATTTTTAAATTTACATGAATATATATTTGTGATTAACAATATCCAATACAAATTGATAAATTATAAGTTTTCAGAGTGCAGGTTATGAGAATCAGGTTCAAATGTTGAAGATGTTTTGAGATTTGTTCTATGTAGGCTTATTTTCTTTGTACATATATTAGTTATAAAACTGCATAATAAAATATAAAAAAATATATTTCACTTCAGAATTAAAAAAAATCTTCAAATAGAAATGTTCATCTCTTTCTACAATTAATTTTAAGCTGTTTTTAGAAAGCCCTTCTTACCTAAAGTCATCTTTCGAATAATGTTAGTTACCAAAGTTAGAAGAATTTGTTATCATTTTAATAAAATTAAATATTATTTGGATTACATCAGATGTAATATTGTTCAACATACTTCATTCTCTCAGTCAAAATTTCATCAAAAGATCTATTGGATTATTAATGTAACGAATATACGCAATCTCTGAAGACCAAGGACTACACAAACACAGTCCACGAAATTAATTAAATTCCTTAATCTAAACTAGCGATCCCAAGACCAGGCATTGAAGACACATACGCATTCTAATTTGACCAAGTCTCTCATCTTAGAGCTTCTCTGCCGACTGAGAACAATTAACTTCATAATTAGGTTTCGGAGGCTATGTCTTTGTCCGGTCACTTACCGATCACTGTGCTTATATATATCTCCAACGAAAATCCGACAATGTACTGATTGAGTAATAAATCAGTCTCTTGGTGAAAAATTGATTTGACTTTTGCAAAAGAAGTTATAATAAACAATCGATATATATATATATATATATATATATATATGTATATATATATATATATATATATATATATATTAGATTGTGAAAATAAAAAAAAATATAATTATTAAAATTAAAAAATTAGTGACACTAAATTATTCAAATTAACCAGAATTAACTAAAATGGTGTATTAATTTTCTGAATTTATTGATTTCAATATTTTTTAACTTATTGTGAAGTAATTAGTCATTGCTTGCTATGTACGGATAATTTGAGATAAATTATATTTAAAATATATTTTTTAACAGAAGTTTATTATAAGGAATTTATATAAGTCTGCAAATATGTTTTGTGCTGACATAGGAACGAGTATTTCTAGAAAATAATTTATATTAAGAAAATAAAATAGTTTTAATTGTAGGTTATATTAATGCAGCGAGAATATTTTTTATTGTTATTTCTAGAGATTATCTAATAAGTATAAAATAAATTCGTTAGATTTGATTTTTAAGCATGAATTTTAATAGTGAATTATTTTGTTAGTTGTCCACTCAAATTTACTAAAACGTTTTGAAATAACTATGGACAACTCTTATGATTAGTGATTTTAGTCTTATTCGTATTCAAGGTAACAGAACACATTCGAAGAAAATTTTTGAATTAACCTGAATTTTGCCTGTGAATGCATATTTTATGATTTTATGGGTCTCTAAAGTTAGAAAAACACCCTAGAAAAGTTCTGGTAGTGTACATTTTTACTGTCAAAAGGGTATTTTACAAAAAAAAAAAAAAAAAAAAATAAGACTTTACGCAAAACATGATAACTGAAAAGAATATAAAAATACATTGACATTTTTTAAAATTTAATAATATATCAAACAGCCGTATCTAGGGAATAGACTCTTATTTTGGTAATATAACCAGAACATGGGAAGTGATTGTGTTTCGAGCTTCTGAACGTAGATAATTTCTTTAAAAGCTATTGTAATTTTCACTTTATTGCTATATAAAAAAATTTATATTCAACATAAAATCTTAATAATGATCTATTGCTTGTAAAAGTATTTGAAAAATATACATATAATTTTTTTTTTCATTCAAGCATAACTTTTTGAGATAGTGTGTTTTGCGGTAAGAAAAAATGTAAAAAAAAACTCATTTCTAGAAAACGACAAAAATAACATTAAACTAATCTGATTACAGGAAAAACACTTACTTCCTTATTAAAATGCACCATATTTATAATTCTTTCCCTCTTTAGCTTCTAAAACACTATTTTTTCTTTTTAAGTGCTCTTAAAATTTTTCTATGTTTCTTTGTTTTGGGGTCTGCGCTACGAAACGATTCTGCATTTATCTAAATGTTTATACGACCTTTGAAGAAAATTTTTTAAATTAACCTGAATTTTGCTTGTTAATACATATTTATAACCTTTTGGGTCTCTAAAATTAGAAAAACACCCAAGAAAATTTTCATTAGTGTACTCTTTTAATGTCAAAGGGGTGTTTTATATACAGGGTTTATTTAGAGGTATTATTTTGAAATGTTCTATTTTAATTTCTGACTAAATATTTGTATATTAATTATAATATTTCATGCCATATACCATGAAAGAGAAACGTAAACAAACAACTTGGGCCACGTCCTGTTAGCAGAAAACCATTTTCTGTCAGAGAAATTCATGATCACAAGTAATATTTAAAAAGCTATAACTCAGCTTCCAATTAAGATAGAAACAAAATTTAAACAGATTTAAAATTCTAAAAGATTGAACTTTAATAAATGACTAAAAACGAAAAATCGATATTTTGACCAAATATTGAGTTTTAAGGATATTCTGTCATCTTAATGGATTTAAACTTAAAACTATATAAAAGTAAACAATAAGCTATTGCACTCAAGAGAACAAGAGAAAGTTCAAAGTAGTTAGGAATTTTGCAACCTTGTTTCAATTCATAATTTTATCAGTTGTTTTACACTTTCTACATTTTAATGGTTTTTAAACAAACTTAGTATATGATTAAACGTTTATGCATTCTTCTTACATTTGAGACATAATTTGCATTTATAAACTTAGTTAAAAGAGAAGGTGAGAGAAATACAACAGATTAATTTTAATTATAAAAATGATTTTTTTTTCAAACTAACTAAAAAATTGGAATGGTTTTACATGTTTTGTTACACAGAATTTAGTTTCATATGTAGAAACATAGTATACACAATTTGATATCTGATTACGTAATTAAAAATCTAATGACAGAACTATTCTTTTAAATATAATTAGAGATGACTTGAAAAAATTCGGTTCGTAATAAAATAATAATTTTAATGAAAATGAACATTTTTCTCTATTAAACGATGTACTTAAACAAACAAGTTCAATGAAAACATGACGGAAGTTGATGGAAATTTAAAACACAAAAGCAATAGTCTAAAAAGGATTATAAATTATTTCTACCTATCCAATTGAATGGTTGGATGAAATTAACTCTTCTATTATTATTAAAAGTAGGGCTTTTTTTCTATTATTACTTCACATGTGTAAATTCAGCATATTAAAAAAAATATTACTTTTGAGAAGCTATACATCAATTATTTTTAACTTCACAAAACTTAATTTTGTTTCAAATGTTTAATAATGTTTTAAATGTTTTAATAGCACTTTGAAAATAATACTTGAATGTTTTTAGTTTTGCTAATTGCAATAAATTTTAATTAAGCTTGTGTTCCAGAAATATTTAGTATAGATTTAATTCTAATTCCATTTATCACGTTAGGCAAATTATTTTTACTAATATTTTTAGAACTTATAATTTTTAAAAAATGTTTTTTTCCCTTATAATCAGTCTTCCGGTAGAATAGTTAATTTTGGGATCGTTTTTGAGAACTAGATTTTAACATTATAAGTATTTTCAAATGATTGAGTTCAAAAATTTACCTACTAATACTAATTTCTTGATGTTCTTTTAAGGAGTAAAATAATAAATAATTAATTAAATTGCTTCCATGAGCCGAAATCTTTATAATTTATCATTCATTATCTTTCTTCACAAGTGAAAGCTTTAACTTCACATATGTATTAAAACTTTTTACATTGAAAATTGAAAGAAAGATTTAATTAACGATTATTTTTTACAAAGTGTGCTTACAAATATTTTCTAAAGAAGTGATTATGAACTTAACTATACTGAGCCAATAATAATTTTCTAGACTCTTTTCACCCAACTTTGTCAAGTTTTATTTATAAAAAAGCATTTATTCAAGGGAAGAACAATGTGTGTTTCTGCTTTAAATGCTTAAACTTTCTCTTCTCCTTTTGTTCGATGTTCAATGTATTCTCCAAAGAAACGTTTTAACTTTAAAAAAAATCTTTACAGAATAAATCTTTTGTAAACTTAGTCTTTTCTTTTCGGCTCCTATGAATTCAATATTTTTTATACTTTTTTTTTACATCAATAAAAATTATACAGTTCACAGTGCATCAAACAGGAACTTTGAAGTAAAAAAATCCATTTTGAAAATAAAAATTTCCAGATTCCCCGAAACGTCGGGAAAATTTTTTTATGGAAGTTGCAAATTACAGGTTACGAAAAAGAGGATAAGACTGTTTTTTGTATGAAATTTAAGATGACGTGTCACCCTGAACAACTAATGGTAATGCATTTTTCATTATTTTATACAGAGTTTTTGAAATGTTTGACACATTTATTTTAAATTTATTTATATTTTGCCTTTACCTTTTTTACAAAATATTTCCATTGGTCATATTTGTTTTGAAATTTAAAAACTTATTACATAGTATACAAATAGTTTAAAGCTCGACATCAAGACGTTCTGATTTGAAAATAAAGAAAGTCGGCAATAAATAATGTTTTTTAGATGGTAGTGATAAAACTCAAAGAGAGAGCAAAAACACGTTTAGTATATAGAAATTGTAGATCCGCAGAGGATGGTGATAAGAGAAGCAACATTTGCGAAAGTTTGTATTCTGAATACAGTGGTAGCAAGGTATAGAAGCAACATTTGCGAAAGTTCGTATTCTGAATACAGTGGTAGCAAGGTATAGAAGCAACGAAATATCAACAATAGATGTTCAATTTATGTGAAGTCGAGGGAGAATATTCTCAAATAAGCATCTGTACACCTTAACCTTTTCGCAACGCGTGTGTCATACATGCACCAGTCTGTAACCCACAGGACCAGTTATCCCACCAGTTAACCCACCAGTTATCAGGAGGTAGGCTGTTAACAGCATCTTTCTGCTGGGGCGACAGTCCTATAGATCAAGAACAAAATGCTATTCACGGGTGCATCGCCCAGCTGGAGGTGACTTTTGGGGTTGATTCATTTGTGACACACGGGTCTCTAAAATGGTTTCTATTGATCAGTACATCGTCATAAAAAGGGGAAGAGCACGTTAGCTATCGAATGTAAAGAGAGAGACATTGGACCCTCACAGAATAGAAAGCAGCGTCACAGCCCACAGTATACTTACTATCTACATATCATTAAAACAGTGCTTCTCAAACTTTCAATACTGGCGCCCCCCCTTTTCGATCACCATTTTTATCGCACCCCCTTATACATTAATAAAGTACTGAATGCAATAATAATGCACTTCGACGCTAAAGCTACAATAGGCGATCTATAACTATAAACCACACAGATTAGTAGCATAAGTATTAAAATTTTGTGTACTACTTTTAACCAATAAATAAACAAATAAATAAAATAATAGGATAAATATTATGTTATTTTTCCTTTCTCTAATTTTTAAATTGAACACATTTCAAAATGAGGTGGCTGCTTAAAAGACAAAATATAGATAACTGTTAAATATAGAAAAAATAACTCAGAGGGTGAATTTCTAATCATAAGCATTCCTTATAAAAACTTTGCTTTGCAAGACAAGCCCATGAAAGTCGTTAATACTTATTAAACTTGTTCTTAAATTAGTATTAAATAATTAGTTATAAAATACTCTGTGCAGTACTGATACATTAAACGTATACTGGCTGAAGTGCCCGCTCTTTGCATAAGTTCATTTATAAGACAATAAAACATTATTGATATAATAGCTGAATTGTAAGGAGTGCAAAACCAAATGCTCGACAATATTTACAAAAATCTAAAATGATTTTTTTAAAATGGTTGCTCAAATTATAATTAGTTTTAAGTGAATGGTAATTTTAAACCTCACAGAACTAGCATTTATATTTGATGATAAATAATGAACAATAATATAAAATTCCAATTGAAGAATAATTGTATTATTTTTAATATTTAAAGCGAAAAAACTTCAACATGTTTTAACCCGGGAGCAGGCGCGCACTCGATACGTTCGAGTGGGGTTATTGAGTCACCCTAATCCTTTTTTTGTAATTATTTTATTGTACACGATACAAATCGTGAGTCCAGTGAATAATTTAATTAAGAAAGTTTACTTACTTACTCTTTAAGGACTATTCAATTTTTCTTTCGTAACAATTAAACAGTTTTGCCAGAATTAACGATTTCGTAATCTGTGCGTCCCGCGTGACCACTTCCGGGAAAAAAGTGTATTCATTATGATTATATGAAATTGTGTAAAACGCTTTTCGCGTTATGCTTTATATGTATAGAATACTCGCAAAAATAAGTCTTGGCCAATTAATTCTTTAAAGTGTGTGTGCTCTCCGTGGTTTTCCAAATATCATAAAACTCTTTTGCATGGAAAAAAGCGTAACAGAGAAATACATTACTTACAACTCCCCTAAATGAGAAAGAAACACAAAAGAGAGGGGGTCATAACTAACTGTACCAATAACTTAGAAGGTTAAACAGATTACAGCTATAATGTGCAGTATTTCAAAAATAATGACAGTGATAAATTTTTTATATTCCTAAATTTTTTTGATTTTGCGTCTGGGATCTGTTTTTTCTCTGAAAGAGTTGTATGTTAGGTTTAAACAGAAAGCGTAGTAAAAAAATCTATTATCATGTGATTACAGCAAATCAAATAAAAGTGTTTTATTTGGTTATAGGATCAAAGATAGATAATTAGGTATTGAAGAAGTTTTTATTTTTGGTGACTTAATATCGCGCGCGCGCCTATAAATTATATCAGAGTAAAAGTGCATTTTTTATTTTGTCTGAAAGTATTTTGTTTCAATTCATTCCAGTAAATTAATTATTTTTAAATCTTTTATTTTCGATATGCTCGCACTCCCCTCGTAGGGTTATCGCACCCCCAGGGGGCACGGCCTACAGTTTGAGAAACACTGAATTAGAGCATACTAATACACTAAATATGAAACAAAGGTAACTGTTATCGTAAGTGTTAGTAGTCAAAGCCATAATGTGTTGTTATAAAATAGTGGTGTGTTCCATTGATGTTGATTAATCAGACATTTCAGTTCTTCGGTACCACACTTATACACTGTGACAATCATTAGACAAAACAACAAGCACGTAACTCACCTGTAAGCACGAAACCATGCTATTCCTTTGTTTATACCACTATATCCAATCCTCAATGAAAAAGAAGGGGTCTGTGACGTGGAACCAAACATATTAATGCTTATCCTTGTCTGGCTTCTGCTATACGAGATCTATGAGTTTATTCACCTTTAAAAAGTCGTATGCAAGCATAGGAAGACCTTATAAGTCGTTTTAGGAAAGACCTAGGCATCCAATAATACAAGTCGGAGAAACCTGCTCGGTATTACATTTTGGACAAATTGGATGGACTTTATGGCCATTTTGTAAGGTAAGGATTCTTAAATGTCCGCTAAGAAATCTGGAAATTGTGGTCTGGGCGCATCTGTCGCACTTCATAGCAAGGTATTCTCCATGGAATCAGCTCGATAACAAGTATAAATCGGGGGACGAGCCAAATCTTTTTATCAATATGTTTTCTTTCAAAGTACTCAAGATACGTCAGGCAATTACATATAGCTAGAGCCTCTGGCACCATAGCCTTCTTAATATATATATATATATGTCATGTGCAATTCACTAGCAACAAATCGACGAATAACAGTTCTCAATAATGAAATGTCGTAGACCGCTTCTAAGTTTAGGGCAGAAATGGTTTTTAGTGCCGCTTCACTTGTCAATTAATGCTTCGTTTCACGTGTGTTGATACCATTTTGAATGCACCGACATCCCTCAAACATACCTCCCCCTTCTTTGCTTGCCATCCTTTATCAAATCTGGTGCAAATTAGATGCATCTAGATGGGTGCCTGTTGATATTTGTCGTATGAATCAACCTGTCGTTTTCCGATTAATTTCCAAGCTCCTCGTAAATTCCTTTGTCTGTATGAAATGACTCCGTTCGTAGCGAAATAATCGGCAATTACTCATGTCCTCTGAGACAAGGATGAAAACTAATAATTTCCTTACAGAGGTAATGCGCACGGATGTTGCCCATGTTAAAGGTTTCACTAGTACAAGGGATATTGACATGCTGAGAATCTTAAACCAATCAGAAAAACTTCACTCCATGACATATTTTATCTATATGAAATTTTTCTGCAGTTATATTCATAGCCCATTTTGAAAGTATACGGTAACTAAATTAGTGAAATGTATTCTCAAATTTAGAGCCTAGTAATTTTTACCTCTTTAAAATCTACGTAATATATTTAAAGCAAAAGCTTCTCATTTGTACATTATTATACAGATATGTACAAACATACGAGTTATAGATTATATGTATTAATAGCAATAACTTAGAACAAAGCCTATTAATTATTATATTCGAATATTTGAACATTCTCTGTTTTTGGCTTCCCATATTACTAGGAGTTAATTTCTTCCGAATGAATGTTATCCTTTCTGAAAAAAGTATGTGAAATATTAATAAAAATTGTAAAAAAAAAATATTTGAAACAGTTGTTAGAAATGTAGAACTAAGTAGGATTGCGCTTTTTCCCCTTTACAAACTATTTTTCTCTAAGTAGAGTAAATGCATTCTTTAAAATTTGACATTTCAAATGTAAAAATGTAAATTTATTTCAAACCATGGATTATTTTATAAGCTCCAAATGTAAATAATACTCATTCTCGTAAAACAAAAGCAATTATATTATTTTTTCAAAAACTTTCATTTCTTAAAATGTGTATTACCTTTTTAAAATCATGTTAATTAAGTATCCTTCTTATTCAAAAAGAATTTTTATATCCTCTAGTCAAATATTGTATTTAAAAAATAAGTTTTCACTGGAAACCACAGAAGTGCTAATGAGGATGAATCTCATAAAATTACACCACAGTAAATTCACCTGAATTAAACTTGAGGTAATGCATATTCTCAACATTTATCCCGTATCAAGTTGGACTTTAACAGCTGAAACTTTTGTTCAGTTTATGAACTGGAGTCTACGAGAAGTCAGTAACTGAATTTGCTACCTGCCAGTTACGAGAATGTTATTTTATGAACTAGAATACGGTGACAACATTGACAATATATTTGAAACTAATATATAGTGTCGAATATCTTCTTTATAATTAAAATAAGAATGTTAATATCTGACTAAAAAATATAGCATGTGTAAGATATGAATTCATTTTACCATTAATCTCAAAAAATCATTACTCATTTACTCATAAAATAATTTTACTCAACTTCCACTTTTTTTTTAAAAAAATGAGGCAAACAGAAATATATTCTATAATTACTGATCACTACAACTGTAAGAATTATATTCTAATCTAAGAAATTATATCAGCAAACGTTTTAAAATTATAAAACAAAAAACATTCGGGGTGTTGTGCTTAATATCAGTGATAATAAGCATTCATCATGAAGCAACAACTGTAACGCAGTTTTGCCTTACAAACACAACTAGAAGATAAAATGCATCATAACAATTTTAATAAATGTTTGAAAGATACAAAAAAGTTGACCGAATCTATAAACGAAAACAAAATATTTAAGCTAAGTATTGGGAAACAATCTGTATTGCATGCATTCCTCAAGAGACCTATTCATGGCTTTGGAAAAGTGTTCAAACTATTTACCTGAAACTATGCCCAAATGAAGACAGAAATAAAGGAAATTATCTTCATGATTTACACACAAACATCCACTCTTTACAAAGAAATCCCTTTTTATAATAACAGAAAATTAGGTCCAATGTCTAAAAACAAGCTTTCGTATTATTCGTACATTAACTAGTTAGTTGGAAACTAGCAGTGCTGAAACTATCAGAGATAATGCACTGCAAATTACAAGTGAAAATTCTTGAACTTCTTCATACATGTACTGGGAAGTAATATCTCGATTCTATAATGTATAATGAAAACGCAATGGTTTGCTTCAGAAATAAGCATAATATTTCCAAACAGTGATAGATTATATTTAAAAAGAATATAAATTTTATTATATAAAACAAAAGAAAATTCTCCTCAAATAACGTTTCTTTGATGCAAAAAAATAGTTTCAATTTATTGCGACAGAAATATACAAGAAAATTACTTATTTTCAACATTAGAACTCAAATAACTAATAATCAAAATGAGGTACTACATGATTTACTTATGATTCAATCTTCAGTCATCCATTTTAGTTGGATCCAAAATTTAATAAAATGTGTACCTAGGGTATTAAATAAAATATTATTACGTGTCATTCTCTTTTAAAGAAAGTAAATTATAAATAAAACTTTTGATACATGTAATTTAGAATACATGTAATGTTTAAAATCATTCAAATATTTCAAAAAATCCAACAAACAAAATCTTATTAGCTAGTTGAATACAAATTTTGATGCAAAGGGGTTATTGAAAGCAAAATAGGGAAAAGGTCTTGCAAAATATGTAAAAATATTTCTAAAAATATAAATAAATGGAAATATATAGATTTTTTTCAGTTAAAATAAAATATTCTACAAAAACATTTTTTTTTAAATTTAATTATAAAAAATATACATTTTCTGTTACACTTTAGGCAGTGAAGGTTTCTTTTTACGTTAGTTATTAGAGTTAAAAATTCTTTAAAATATTCCTTTAGTTTCTTTTATATTTGTTCTTTGCATATGTTTCCACGTGACGAAATTTCTTAAGGTATCCGTACACCTTCGAAGAAAATTTTTTAAAAACTGTAATATTTGCTATTAAAACATTTTTACTCATGAAATATAACTTAAAACTATGAAAAATACATTTAATATGTTACTTGTAGTACATAAATAAGTTTTAGGGAGTAAAGCATATTGTAAATAGTAATTAAATTGATTATTAGAATAACGCACATAACTCAAATGTAAACAAAAATATCCATTTTCTGTAAATTTGATGATGATCATTATAACATGTTTTAGGGCTGGTACTATTTTCCTGATGATAATCAATTTATTACTATTTTTATCAAGTTTCGAGTAAAAGAACATTGAAAAATCTTTAAAAAATTATAACGAGCATGATATATACCTTAGTTACTAAAAACATATCAACTATATAATTATGAAAGTAGTAGGGGTTCTTTAAATCTATAAAACAAATATATTTATAAAATTTGAACTAATTTGGTTCACAACTTTTTCTGATATTTACGTTGTCAGATGTCAATACGTTAAACAAATTCATTTTGAGCAAAAACCAGAAATAAACTTTGAACTGCAAATTTTAATATTAAACACAATTTGATATACTTAAAATGCTCATGATTTATAAATAACACCTTCTTTACTCTCTAAAACATTGATTTTTTTTCCTTGTAGCTCTTAAAATTTTTCTACTCTGCTTTACATTTGGTGTTGAATGTCGTTCTGCGTCGTTAATTCTATTGATGTCAAGATGTTTGTATGCTTTTAAAGTAAAATAACCAGGAGTTATATTAAGTTTTTAAAAAATTTCAACACAACCCTTGTATCCATCATTAAATTGGATCACAGCATCCAATGCATCAGATTTTAAAATTTTGAGGCACACGAAAACTTCCTTGGGTACTCTCTGCCATATAACGCCATTTAAACATTCGTTTGAATTTTGTGTTTTGCCATGCAGGCATTTAGTAAGCAGTTCTTTGGTACACAACTCTAAATATGTAGGCTTAATCATGTTTAGTACTTCATTTGATAAGCCTTTATATTTTTCGTTTGGCTTTTTGCCACAAGACAGTGCTCGCTGGTAGTAGCACCAACTATCTTTTCCGATGGGACACTGCCCATGCATCGGTTTCTCGACACTTGATGAGCAATGAAACAAAGCCGCAATAACATTTTGCTGAAGACCGGATAGGTTTCCAACATTGCTACGAACAGCAATCCCATAATAGTTTTGCAATCGGTCAATAAAATAGTAGGTGAGTTTGCCTTTACCAGACAGATTTTTATTTTTAGACTTTAGTTTGCGCAATCTTGCACCTACTCTCTTTTGAACATGACCAATGCATTCATATTTTGTGACGCTATCCTTCCCATAAGTATCTTTGACACTGATAAAGCCCTTAGAGTCCCCGTCACCATAATAATGTGCATATTTAAGGCCTCGTTTGACAATAGAACGTTGGAAGATTCTCGTAGCACCAACAGCTTCAATTTTTAACGCAGAACCTTAAAAATTGCTATGGCACACGTGATCTGCTGCAAAAGTTTCCGACTCAATGCTTCTAGGCATTTTAGAAATCTTTCTGCAGGTGGGACAATATGACGACATTGTATATATATATTTATTTCAATGTCTACTACTTTACCAGTGTCAACTGACAAAGCTGCGACACACCCTTTCATGAAAGAGTAACCTCTACGCTGCCACGTTCCATCAACCGAAATGCCACATTCAACAATTTTAATTTTAGTAGGATGTAGCACTAACAGTTCAGAAGCTGCTTTTTGCATTGATAGTTCACTAACATGAGTTTATTCTCATGATTAGTGTACGCAGTTTTACTGAGCCTGGGTAAATTTAACGTACCACATAATTTAAACCCAGCAGAAAAACATTTCCCAATTTGTCTCATACCATACACAAATCTTGTATTTACTTCAGGACAGTTTAAAGTTTTCTTTGAACTAGAAAACCCTGAGTAAAAGTCACAATATTTACACCTCATAACAAAATTTGAGCACAGACCATATGTGGAACCCTCAGAAAGCAGGATACCTTCTTCGAAACATCTTGGGCAGCAAAGTTGTAAAAGCAAATTTAAAAGGACTTCCATATCAATTATTCTGTTACCAGTAAGTGGTTTATGTTGATATTCTGCTATTTCTTCATCAAAGGCAGCAGGTATTTAATTTTTGAAGAACTGGCGTTGGTAGATGTTGCGCTGCTATTTTTTGAATGTTTAATGGTAGATCCATTTACTAGAAATTGGCGTTTTCTCTTTGCATTAACTCTACGTTTAGTATTACCCATTTTAAATGACAAAAATTAAAATTTTCTGCTATAAAAAAGGATTAAACAAAAGCTTATAAAGATCTACGCAATCATAAGCAAATGTAAACAAACAGTAAAGCACTCTATTTTCTTGCCAGATTCTAGATAAAAATATAAATAAAAACCTGTTGCCAATTATATTCTTGATAATTCTGAAAACTCAAATTCATATTTTAAAAAGTTTAAATTTCTTACTATTGCATATTTAAACGATACTTTGAAAAATAAAAATGTCAACAAACATTTTTTCTACTTCGCAATGCAGACTTGTACTTCCGGGTTCAAAAAGGTGCTATCGAATGAAACTCAAATCCCCATAACTTAAGTTCTAAATAAGATAGAAACAAAATTTAAACACCATTTTAAAGACAAAAGGTTCATATTTTCAAATAACATTTAAATTAAAAAATCGAAAAATTTGACGAAAATGACGTTTTGAAGGTGTACGGATATCTTAATGAGTAAAATGATTTCTGTTCATCATTAACTTTTTAAGGAGGAGGAGGAAGGAAGAATTTTGATGCAGCAATATTTTATTATCCACGTAACTTTTATACATTTAAAAATAGAAAACATTAAAATTAAGAAAAGTAAGCAACTTAAAATTTAAAAAAATAAGTAAAAACTAAATTTTTAAATTATATTTAACGTAATATCTAATTAGATTATTTAAAATAACTCAATAAATATTTATATTAAATTTTATTAATAAAATGTAATAAAGTTCTAATATAAAATATCACATTTTAAGGAAAATAGTTAAAACTGTATTTTTCATTCAGAGTAAATATGATAATATAAACTTTTACTGCTACTAATAAAACATAAAAATATATTACTAGAAATTAGCAAAAGTTCTTTTTAAAACGAAATAAACATTTTAAATAAAAAAGTAACAAGTTTTTTTTTTACATTTTAAATACAAAATTAACCAATTTTACTTTTTCAAAAAAAAAAGTTATTTTTATTATATTTATTTTTAAGAAGCCATCTATAGTACTTTATACGATCCTTCATAAAATGTTTAATTTAAATGAAATGTTTTACTTTAAATGGAGAAAATCCTTTTTCAGATTAAATCCTTCTATTTAGAGTCTAACAATGTTTCCTTTGTACCGTACCATGTTCAATCGCAAATGAATTCAGCTCTGTTATTTTTTAGCCTCTCTTTCTAGTCAGATACAAAAGATTCGGGATCTTTCTGAAGGCAATGAACCCAGTATCCCCGTATTGGAGTAAAGATCTTTCCTTCCCAATGAGAAGAAACAAATCGTTAAGATACTTTCTTTTGTTTATTTTCTCTCTCTCTCTCTCTTTCTCGTCCAAGACAAGCTTCAGGTAAATAGTTTCGCCACTTTCGCCGTCCAAGAATGTCTCTCATGAGGTATGCGGGCAATGGTGATTGTTTCGCAATGCTGTACAGAAATATTTTGTATCTCTTTTAGGGACAAGGTTGGTGTATACTGTCCCTGGTATTGGCATTGTGGTGAATGAATTTTATTACCTTTTTTGTGATACCGCATTTTCACACCAAAGTATTTTTTGTTAGTGTTCTAGCAAACGCAGTATTACGGTTTGGGAATTTCATGGAAAGTTTTAGATCATGACACAAGAAGATTAAATATATAAGGACAATATTATACTGTATGTAAGAAAGTGTAAATTTTGTCTCAAAATATCATATTATAGTTTATTTTAATAGAACATATGGCAATGTCAAATAATATGCGCTTGATAAAGTGAAAAAAATGTATAAAGATGTTAGCTTGATGTATTTTACTGCATATAAACTATTACACATACGTTTTATGGTGCAGTAATATCTCTTATATTTTTTTTAAAAAAATCTAGTGAGAAACAAAAATATATAATTGTAAATAATGTTTGAAATTTTACTGAATAATCCATGCATTATGTAGCAGGTTATAAGATAATTATTATGTAGAAAGTATAAAATTAACCTGAAAGTTGTTGTTTTTAATTATTCACAATTATATGTAGTAAAATTATAAAATTAACTTTTAGAAAGAAAGTAAAATATTTAAGATATTTGTTTTTGAATGATGGTTAATGTATTTCCCTGGCTCGTCTAAAAAGGAAAATTATTGAATTGAAATAATAGAATTCTATTCACAGTCAAGAAATAACTTTCATGGGTTTGGAATATAAATCATATTTAGCATTCAGTTTATAGAATTGTTCAAACATGGATGTTGAATAAAAGTTTTTTTTTTATATTTATGGTCAAATATTTGATTAGCTATAGTGAAATAGTCTGGAAAAAATTCCCAAATTTACTGAAATTATAAAGTTTTATTTATAAGAGAGAAAATGATAATGGTATTTGTATATTGCTGTAGATATAAAAATGACTTTCAACACAATGAATGGAAATCATAAATTACTGCTTTTGAAAAAAGAGAAGTATGCAATAGCTATTAAGAAGTTTTATTCGATTCTCGTAAAAAAATAAAATAAAAATTAAGATTTTCAGTAAATCTTAACAATGAAAATAAATGAATTTATGTTTTGTTTGGAATTTTTCCTTATTTTCACGAAACATGTCAGAATTATCTTAGTGTCTGTAAGTAAATAATTTGTATGCAATATATTGTTCAGTACGTGATAACTAACGTGTATGAAATCTAACATTTTCAGATACGCCCGCATGGTTTTTCATCACTACATTTTAAGACAATATCCGTTATCAAAAATAATATCGCTCTTTAATTTTATTACAATTCTTGATTTATATCATATGCATGTATATATAAGGAAGTTGCATATTTCATAATAACTATTATTATCAACAAATTAATGGTTTGCCACAAGGTTGCCCAGCGGGTAATAGTATAGCTAATATTTATTTACACTATTATGTAAATGAAAAAAATTGATACAGACTCTCGTTAATTTTTTAGATACATCGATAATTTAATTATTTTCAGTAATAATGTTGACTTTACTCCTATTTTAAAGTAGTATTCACACTTCTTGAAATTAGTAGAAACCAAATGCAATATAGAGTCAGCAAACTTCCTAGATCTCCAATTAAAAGTTAAAAATAACATGCTAAAAAGTAATATTTTTCATAAAAGAGACTATTTTGATTTTAATGTTATAAAAATGCCATATTGAAATGGTTCGCTTCACATTTCAAAATTTTAGAAATATTATTCTAAATTATATAAAAAGAAATGATTTATTATCTGAAGAAGTTTTAAGAATTAATAAGTATAAAAAATTCTTTCAAAAGTTCCTAGACTGTAACTATCCAGCTAATTTTATATATAAATATATGTTTTCAAAATTATAGCTGTTTAATTATTATTATTTAATATATTCATTTCTATTTAGTTTATAGTATATATATTATTCTTAATTTTCTTACAATAAGTTTAGTTACTAATAATTTTAGCCCTTTGATGGTCATGAACGAGCTCAGCTCGCAATCGAGTAGTGCTTCTGAATGCGCGCAAACGAGTTCAGCTCGGGCGCAAGATTTCGACCGAAACGGGTATAAACGAGTTCTACTCGCGTAGTTAAACCTTTCCCCAAAGAGCGCTGACGAGATGGACTCGTTCAAGGTCCTTATTCTGCATTTATTAGGTTACAAACGAATCCTACTCGCGAAATTTAGTTAGTTTTACTGTCTACAGATGGCAGTACGGGTTCCATGAATTTTTCTTCATAATGAAGGTTCTTTTTTTTTTACGTTATTCTTTTTATGCGTATTTTGGCGCGTTTTTTAGTCTGTTTGTAAAGTAAAATGGCTCAAAAGCGAAAATTAGATTATTATGATGATGATTTTGATTTCGATACAGAAAGCTTATCAAGTTTTGAGTCTGATGAAGACTTTGTTCATAGCATATCAAGCTCAGAAGACGATACAAGCGATGAGGAAAATTTTTCGAGTGTTCGACAGTGCTGTAAAATTGATTCAAGTTCTCCCGCTCCTAGCCGATTTCGTTTTACTGGAGATGTGGTTACTATTTGTTGTGGTTGTTGTGTTGTTGTGGCTAATGCCACCTGTCTGACGTAGTCAGAACGAGGCCCACGAAATTCATCGTGGCATGGGCAAGAGGTACGCCTGTCGTTGGCCTTGAGCACCATACAGGTGACAGTGCGATTTAAGCTCAGTGAAACTTCCCCGAAGGGACGATAGATGGCGACACGACCTCTATCTCCACCTCCTATTACTATTTAATAATTATCATTTATTCATTATTTTAAGGTACGTAAAAACTGTTATTTGTGTACTACAAATACTTTAAGAAACTTTTAAAATGCCTGAGGCGAGCTATCTACGGCATCGCCGTAGAAGGGTGACATTTTCGGAAGAACGGCGGGGGAAAACAGCTGCCACTTTCGACTACTGCTTACTCGTAATACTGCGCGAATTAACTAAAAGAAAACTGCTAATTTCCCTAACCGTCAAAGGTGCCATTATTCTTAGTTATACTGTTTTTTTTCTGTGCTTGATGTTAGTACACTCATGGAATCTGTATACATTGGGTAAGATTTTATTTTCTTCGCACTTTTTCATTATTATTACATTTGGTCATAATCATTTTTAACCTCTTTTGCAAATATTTTCTTTATACATATTTATATTTGTCTACTTCACCTGGATTCCTATAGTAATTTAATATTCTAATACTATTCTATTGATGTTATATTCAGCCACTTGGGTTTTTGGCCCTTTGCCTTGGTTTATCTCTTATACTATTATATCAAAAAGTTCCGCTGTAGGAGAAGGTTGAGATCTCACAAAACACTGTTTTACCCTATTTAACTGTCCAAAGCCAGTTCATAGTAGTTTTTTCCACTCTAGCTAAATTTCTCTTTTTTGGTTTGTGATGGTTCCATGTTCTTGGTTCTTTCGGTTTGATCTTAAGGGCAGTCGGAAAGGTAAAATTTGATTTTTTTGACAATTTGAGATTTTTACATTTCCACATAGTACAGATTTTAACCTTTCTAAAAATACCTTACTTTAACCTCTAGGGTAAGTAGAAGCCCTAAAAACCTATTTTTAAATAATCGTTGAAACTGGGCCACGCCCATTTGACAAGCGTAAAAGTAAACAAAGTTTTTTGTTTTGGCTTAAAAGTTGAGCGTCTGGTATAAATCAAAACATTTATCTTTTATTGTATAAATTGAGCCTTTTATTATTTTATTTGCTAACCCATTTGAAACTTCACTGTATTTTTAACGGTCAAATCAGTGTTTGTTTACACTTTCAAAACTGCGTTGTAATTTTTGAACTCGCAAGTATTCTTTAACATTATTAAGCTTAAACTTTCAAAACAATTGCTATAATATATCGACTTTACCATGCCTAGAGCATCAACTAAAGTATTTAAGAAACGAAGAGGAGTTTTTAATAAAGGAAGATGTAATAAAAGTAATAATGGTTGTGGTGAAAGCAATTCTACTGTTCCAAAGAACTCTGCTGATGAAAAGAATTGTGCTGATGGTGCAAAGCTTTGTACTAATGAAACTGAACCATCTGCCAGTGAGAGAAAAATTGTAAACATGGATATTTCATATTCGGATGAGGCTTTTTCTGGTTTCAGAAATGTTATTGTGGACATATTAACCTTTTAGCTTGTGTGTTTTTTGAAGCTGGAAAATGTATAAAGTGTGAAAAAACAGGACTCAGGTTGCACCTCAGTGAAAGTAACTGTGGTGAAACTGTGAAGTTTCACTTAAAATGTCCTTCTTGTAAATATAACTATATTTTTCTTAACTCCAAGAAATGCGATAGTTCTGAGAATTACGAACTGAATACCCGGCTAGTGTATGCTATGCGATGCATAGGTAAAGGTGCTGAGTCTGCTAGGATGTTTTGCGGTATCATGAATCTTCCCCCACCACCCACAAAATTCTCAAAGTACAACCACATTTTACTGCAGGCAACAAGAGAAACCTGTGAACACAGTATGGCAGAAGCTGTTCGTGAAGCCGTTGATGAAAATGATGGAAAAAGGGACCTTGCTGTTGCTGTTGATGGTAGCTGGCAGAAGCGTGGTTTTTCTTCGAAGAATGGCTTGGTGACAGTCACAAGTGTTGATACCGGCAAAGTTATAGATGTCAAAGTTTTTTTTCAAAACATTGTATTTGTCCGAACAAAACCAAGCATCTTCAAAATTGTAAGAGAAATTTTGAAGGCTACAGCGGTAAGATGGAAGTAGCTGGAGCTCTATCCATTTTCAGCGTTCCCAGTCTCTCTACAATGTTCGGTACACAAAATATTTAGGAGATGGGGACTCCAAGGCGTTTACTATTGTCGAGAACAAAGTATATGGTGACCATTGCTCTGTCGAGAAATTAGAATGCATAGGTCATGTTATGAAAAGTATGGGGACACGTCTTCGACGCTTGAAAACTAAGATGAGAGGTCAAAAACTTTCTGACGGAAAGCCTTTATGCGGAAGAAATAGATTGACAGAGGCAGAAAAAGCATATCTGCAAGCATATTATGGTCTAGCTATCCGCAGAAATTTGTCTAGCGTGAAGGACATGCAACAAGCCATATGGGCAATATTTTTACACAAGCTATCAACCGATGAAAACCTCAGCATGGATTTTGTCCCTCTGATACAGATACGTGGTGCAAATTTAAAAAGGCAGAATTGCTTGGGGAGACTTATCATCACAAAAAATAGTTTACCTGTGGATGTTGTGGGAGGCCATGCGACCAGTTTTTAGGGATTTAGCTAATCCAGAATTGCTAAAAAAGTGTTTACATGGAGGTACGCAAAATGCTAACGAAAGTGTAAATAATGTAATATGGTCTCGTGTACCGAAGAAAACATTTGTACAATTAGAAGTTTTGTCACTGGGTACATATGATGCAGTTTCCTCATTTAATATGGAGAATGTATCAAAACTAGAAATTTTGAGAAAAATGTGTATTGAGCCTGGTGATTACACGGTACAGGCGATGGAGTGCCTCGACAAACAGAGGCTGTTACGACAAAATACTATTGTTTACAAAAAACAAAGGAAGTTAGGAAGGAAAAAAGACTTAAAAGGAAGAAAGAAGATGATGAGCTACTAAAAAATGCTGATGATTTAGAATATGGAGCTGAAATGTTTTAATTAAAAAGTAATTATACGTTAAAATCAATTTTTCTCAAAATGTCAATTTTTGATGTTCGATGTTCCTTTTCTTAGAAACTACTGTTCACAGGTATGTAAATTTTTTATGATATATTTATAATGATGGCTAATATATACTGAAACGAGCTTTTGTAAAAAACCCTAAAATTTATTTTTTACAAATTTTTATGTGAAAACGGTTAACGTAAACTACGTTTGATAAAATATTTTATAAATTATGAAAAAATTCAAAATTAGCTAAAAAGCTCATTTGAGTATAATGAGAAATGTATATTTTAATTTAATGAAAATTTCAAGCATGTACATATAACAGATTTTGAGAAAATGTTTCTCGAAAACAGCAATTTAACATTGTCGGTATAGAGGTTTCCGACTGCCCTTAAGATGTTTTAGGATTTATTAGTCTTATTTTTAATTCATTTACTGCTATATATATATATATATATATAGTTGCTTCTTTTCCAACTTCAGGTTTAAATCTGAAGCTGATATGAGAGGTGATTCAATATGGAAGATAAATATTATTTTTCAATATATTTGTAATTAATTTATTTAACAAGTAACAAATTAGAAGATATTTTGATTATTTTTTAAGAAAGGTTTCATTTTATTTCAAACTTATATGTTAAATTATATATTACCTTATATTCTTATTGAGATTCACTAAACCCTGTTCATTTTATTTCATGTACTTAGGACCAAGAAAGTCAAATCCCATTGGGTAATGACTTGTTTTTTGCAATAATAAGTAATGATGAAATAATTTTAAACATAGTGTTCAGTATTTAATGTGATGTTTGATGGATTGGTTAATTATTTCTTCTTCTTGTTTCATGTACAAATTGTTCCTTAATTTAAATATATTCATTCTCAATTGGAAGATCCGACTTTTGTCCTCTTTTTCGATATTTCTAACCTTGTGTCTGCCTGAAGTTTACTGTATCAAAGAAATGCATTTTTGTCACTGTTTTATTTATGAATCTTATTGATAACGTCGCCAAAATTATTTATGTATTTAGCAGTAGTAAGTTTAATATTTGTTAAATTTCTCAATAATTTTATTCTAACTATATTAAATTTTAGCCATTTAACTTTTGTTAAATAATAACGCTTAAAGAAAGACCGTAAAAGTTATAAGAAGAGTAAAGACTTTTTAGAAAATAGTATTTTGAGAATAAACATTTACGTTAGTTTAAGCATAAATATGTGGAATAATAGATACACTAAGTTAAGAACAATGATTTAAAATTGTATATTTAATAAAAAAATATTTTATTTTTCTCTTTACATATATTATTTTAATATATATCTTCATACAGTTTATTAGTTTTACTGTCTTTCAAGAATCATAGGTACTTATTGTGATTTGCGTTTGATTTTACAACATGAGTAGTATAAATTGAAAGAACGGTAGAGAGTATTACACGTGGAATTTTTCAAGCATCAATTCATTTTGAAAATTAATACTTTATACCTGGAATATAATAAACATAGTGAACAGAAATACATCGTAAAATATATAATATTAATTTAATCAAAAGAAGAGGCTTATATTACTTCAAATGTGTATGATTCAACTGTAACAGAATACACAATAGCATAAGAATAACTCTAATATCTACTTGTTTTTGATCATGTTTTGAATAAAAAAATATGTTTAGTTAATGTATAGTGAGATGATGGTGTTCTTAGGCAGCATAGATATATTTACTTTCTGTAATATGTAGATTTTAATTATATTTAGAAACATAAACTAAACTAAAGCGGATTCTATTGAACATTTCAGTCAACTGGAATTATAGAAAAGGTATGTAGATATAAAATTATGAAAGCTATATATATATATATATATATATATATATATATATATATATATATATATATATATATATATATATATATATATATAGAAAATAAATTAATCTTTCCAGTTCCAATAGCTTACATTTCAAATCCTAACTACAAAATAAAACTATTGAGTTTACTAATCTTACCATTCAAAAATAACAGCATTTGCACTCTCTTATTCACATTTGATCAACACATTTATTACTTTAGACATCAATGGTGACATTATTGTGAGTCCAATAGATAACTTGAAGCACAGAACAATTTTAGTGCATAAGCCGAACATTCATGTCAATTATGAGAATCAGTACAAACTTACCAATCAATGTTTATAGTTCCAATCAAATGTAGACGGACAAAGCCTGAAGCAACAATACATCAACTGCTCCCACATCACTTGATGCCCTTCTAGCATAAGGGTTATTACTCCGACAGTAATTTAGTAATTTAATAAAGGTTGTTAACCATTTGTCATGGCGTCAAATGCATCGAATGTAAAAATTAGAAAGTTTTAGAAGATTTTTGTAGAATACTTTTCCGATGGGACAGCAGCGAAATCCTGAAAATAATTGCGCTTATTTTAATAAAATTATTTATAATAGTTTATTGTTAAATTATTTATGAATATGTGTGAATAATTGTTTTTATTTTAGTTTTTATATTACCAATATTGTCACCTTTAAGAAATTCCCACGCAATAAATATTAAATATTTTTTATTATTATTTATGTTCAAATGTACAAATTATTGAATTATTGAAAAAAAAATCTGTTTAAAACAAAATTTCTTTAGCTTCTGAAATGAATATATATCCATATTAAATGTTTAAATATATGAAGAAAAATATATAAAAATGTATAACAGAGTTCAAATTATATCCAAAACTAACTAAATGGTTCTGATTAATAAATTCATAATTCAGTTTCTTAGAATTTCTAATGTTCCGTGTTTGAATATTCTAGAAATAAAAACATTGTATATATATATATATATATATATATATATATATATATATGTATGTATATATATATATAATACATGTATATATATTCTGTTTGTATGATTTAAAATTTTAAATAAAGAAATTTGTTGTTCCAATTTTTTTCTAGCAAAGGGAATTTACAAGGGTTATTTCGTTTGGGGCATCTTCAATTTCTTAACATTAATGGAATAGTTTTTTATCTATTTCATGATTAAAAGACTACTGACCATTTTATAAAAATAGAGAATTTTACATAAATTATTATAGGTTTAAAAAATCAAAAGAACTTGCGCTGATCATATTTTATTCCTTGGAAAAAAAAACTTTTTTACGTATAAAGTTTGTACTTTATAAAATTGAATAAGTTAATGACAAGGTTATAACTATTTCGAAATTTAAAAAAAAATGCCCTTACGTGATAATTTTTCTTATATAATTTTTGTTAGATATTAGGGCAACAGATAATAGGGCATAATTCATGAAATAAGGAATTTATTTCGAGAAACAACACTTTTTTTACGTGAGTAAAAGCAATTATGAAAAAAACGTGTTTAAAAATATTTAAAAAACAAAATACTCTACTTATATTACAATTTTGAAAATGAGAAAAATAATCCTGATTTAGTTTTTTCAGATATTACATGTATTGCATTAATTTAAAATAAATATTTTTATGGATAGTAATAGTGTGTGTACACGCATTATAATAATTCAATAATGTGCATTGTTTTGTTTAACATGACTTTTTTGTATATATTACATTCATTTCAAGGAATTCTCTGAGTACGGTGGAATTTTCATTGAGCTGAAAATTGATACTTAATATACTTAAAAGTTTTCTTGTAACATAACAATACTTTAAATTAATTAAGACGCTCGAAATAGAAATGCACCAATTTTTATAAGATAACCTATCCCAATGAAGAGTTTCCATAGTTAGTTAATAAAAGATTTAACATTTAACTGAGAGTTTTTTAATTTCTCAAATTTTTAGCTCCCAATACTTACTTTCCCCTTTTTCACCTCAAAATATCGAGAAGTCCAATTAAAGTTTCCTTTCAAACACAGAAAACTTTGTTTGAAATTCTTATTCCTAACGGACAGATCCACTTTACAGAGAATCAGGTTTACAATACGTGAGAAACGAGTCTGTCTAAGAATGTCTAGAATTTTTTATCGATCGCAGGAGAGTATTTTTCTTAGATACAGTTTGCTTCCTATACCATTGGCTCTATTCTGTCCTATCATTACTGTACTTGAAAACCTATATTTGTTAGAAAAATATCTATTCACTAAATTTTGTTCTGAACGTAAACAAATGTAATGTTATACACAGTTTTATAAAGAAGAAAAATATATAAGTATAAATATATCATAAAAATATATTGATCCATCTATATCTCTTCATTTTAAAAAATATATGACACATATATTTTATATAAGTGTATAGTTTTGTATTTATAATCCTAAAATAATTGAATTTCTGCTGATTTTTTAAAATTATTTTTACACCTTTTTTCTTAATTGAATATGAAATTCAAGCAGAAAAATATAAATACACAAATACTCAGGAAATGCTTAAAAGGTCAACAAGACAATTAACAGTTAATAAAAGAAACTAATTTTTAAGATTTATTCACCAATAGATATTTTATTGAAATTTATCTTTGTTCTATTTTGTAATATTATTTTTAAATGAAAATTTTAATATTCCGATAGTTTGAAAAGAATAATGTGCATTTTCAATGCTGTTAATTATGTTTTCCATAGAATCTCACTAAAAGGGTTTCATTATTTTATGCCGCTTCTAAAATTTTTGTCAATATCTTAAATACCAAAATACTTAAGTTATTAGGGATCAGTTATTCAAGATAAGATATGAAATATTAATTGAAACAAATGTTGACACAAAATTGGCAAAATGAAATAAATTTAATACAGCTTACGATGCTTTGAAATAAAGGGTGTTTTTTTAGAGGTATAGAACTTTAAACTGCAATAAAACAACGATGTATTATTCGATTGACATGAATTTTTTTTATTCGAAAGATAATCTTGTGGCATTATATTTGAAATATGATTTCTGGCATATGACTTCCACGGCTGGCTCGGATGTAATCCAATCTGGACGTCCAATTTTCGATGACTTTTTCCAACATTTGTGGCCGTATATCGGCAATAGCAGGGCAAATGTTGTCTTCCAAATGGTCAAATGTTTGCGGCTTATCCGCATAGACCAATGACTTTACATAGCCCCACAGAAGATAGTCTAGCGGTGTTAAATCACAAGATCTTGGTGCCCGATTCACAGGTCCAAAACGTGAAATTAGGCGGTCACCAAACGTGTCTTTTAATAAATCGATTGTGGCACGAGCTGTGTGATATGTTGCGCCGTCTTGTTGGAACCACAGCTTCTGGACATCATGATTGTTCAATTCAGGAATGAAAAAGAAATCATGGCTCTATACCGATCACCATTGACTGTAACGTTGTGGCCTTCATCGTTTTTGAAGAAGTACGGACCAATGATTCCACCAGCCCTTAAAGCGCACCAAACAGTCATTTTTTCTGGATGTAACGGTGCTTCGACATACACTTGTGGATTAGCTTCTCTCCAAATGCGGCAGTTTTGTTTGTTGACGTAGCCATTCAACCAGAAGTGCGCTACATCGCTAATCAAAATTCGCTTATGAAAATCGGGAACAACGGCGATCTCGTTTTGGGCCCATTCGACGAATCTACGCCTTGCTTGATGATCGTTTTGATGAAGTGCCAAAACAAACTGAGAATAAATCACTTGACAGCTGTTAAATCTGTCGCCATCTTGGAAAGTAATGCCAACTTAAACTTCTATACCTGGAAAAAGACACTCTTTATTTCTTTCTAAATTTGTTCTTAAAAATACTTGAGAAAAAATCCATTTAGAAACGTGTTTGTGCACGAAAAAAAATTGTAATATTACTGTTCAAAAATATTATTCTAACAATAAATCTTAATTTTATATATTAACTATGTGTACTACAAATACATTAAAAATGCATACGGTAATAAATACGCCTTAAAACTACGAACAAAGTGTTGCAGTTATTTTAATGTTTATTTTGTTAATAAGCGTACATTAATTTTTTTTGAATTTTTAAACAAAAATGCTAAAGTATATTTTTTTATTAACAGAGCTTTAAAATCTGTTTTAATAAGGTGTAAATTACATATGTTTTCCAACTTTAACAAAACATCCAGTCTTTTGCATACTTTGCGCTAAGAGAAAAAGCTTGATAGATTGAAAAATCTATCAAAGATAAGTAACTCAGAGATTAATTTTTAAAAGATTATTGAAAGACGTATATGCTTTAAGAATTATTTGCTCGTTTTTAATTAAAGAATGGAATAAATCACATTTATGTTCGAAAAATCTAATACAAATTTTAAATTAAAATAAAAATAATTAATTTTACATATATATGTGCGCATACATTACATTAAAATTTTAATTTAGAAATATAATCTATAATTAGTTAAGTAGACTATAATCAACAATTTATAATTTAACTAGCAATAAAAATTATATTAGAATTTTGCAGTTTATGACTTGATTAAAATTTCGAAAATATTTTTTTTATTTAATTGCTTAAAGTCTGCAATATCATTATTTTACAGTAAATAAATATTTGCATTTCTCTACTCCATATTGGTTATATGTATAGTTTATAACCACAGAAATAAAGTGTGTGTGTATTGTGTTTTCTGTAATCTAACAATAAATTTATTGTAACATTTGAATGCATATTTTTATTCTTGAATTTAAAAGTCAAATGATTTTAAATGATAAGTATTGCCAAATGTATGGAATTGATTAAACTTGAAGTGTAATAATTTTTTATAAAAATTTTTTAAAAAAATGCAAGAATAATAATATATAAGAATAATGCTAAATTTATGATAAAAAGATCATTTTTGTTTGATCTATATGTATTTTATATCTTGAGAGATTCGTTGTATTTTGCAAATACACATTTAAAAAATAAATGATTTAATAATCTCAAACGGCATATTTGTGAATGAACGCTATTGGTCACAATATTGTAATTACAACGTAGATAGGGGTTCGGGAATTTTATATAATCAGTCTCAAAGAGCAAGGTAGTTAGTTCTTTAAGAGTGATGAGAATTTCTAGTCGAAAAATAATCAATGAGATACAGCAATTATATTCACAGAAAAGAATCTCAGACCTTCACACCTTCTACTTCATTCAGACACAATTATCAGGGTCTAAAATACAAGTATGTTTGAAGATTATTCGCAAGCACTTGCTCATTCTTCACAACAACCGAAGTAATTATTAATCGCTGATCGACTCTTCACGGCCAAATCAATACTACACTTTAAAGGTCAAAACAAGACAAACTCAATTTCGTCGACCGACTCCATATTTATAGGCGTCATGGGTTCTTCTCAAAAAATCTACTGGCGTCATGGATAGTGATATTAGTAGATTTCCTTACAAATTTCCAGACGAATTCATAGGATCGTAAACTCTCCACAAATTATCGCCAAAAATGATGCGAACTTGGCTCTCACTCCAAGATTTGGCCAAGTTTCCATTCAATTGCCATTATAACATAAGGAACGGTGTTGCTTGCGAATATTACAATTTTAACATAAAATAAATGCAACACACAGAGGAATATATAAACATATATTACACATATAAAAATAAATTATTTACAATATTTTAAAAATTCATTACACAAAATTCACATAACAGTGTTTCTGATTCATTAACCTTTTGAAACTTTGTGAATATAATTCCATAGAAAAATGACAGTAGATATGATCTGGAATTTCATGACCAATGACATTTCTGTTCAATTACTACTTAAAATACTCTTTCTTTGTAAAGTCCGGAATTATCAGAATTGCATCACACATTAAAAGATACTGAGGCCTCAAGTCCTATGTATCTTCATGGAGATGTAAAATAGTTTAGTGCCATCAATTATCTGTTAAGAATATTTGGACATTACGAAATCTGGTATTAATAATCATTATAATTGTAATTTTTTTTTCCAATTAACTATGCATAAACAAATATTTGGTTCAATTTATGGTATACACTGAGGGGAAAGATTATTATGACCACCCCTTCAATACAATACTATACCAAGTTTTGCTCTTAATACTGCATGCATTATCCTTTGCATGAATTATATAAAATGTCGTAAGGTGGTATGAGGACTTAGAAACCTTATTCGATGAATTGCACTTTGCAATACCTTCAGTTTGAATGATGTTGGATCCAGCTGCTAGATGGCCCATTCTATTTAATACCACATATTTTTAATTGTTTTTAGATTGTGCATATATATACCAACTAATTAAGATAAAGTATTTGTTATACTTCTTGAACTGTCTGGGGACAATGTCAGCTGTTTAAAAAGAATATTTTCCTACTGAAAGCATTCATCTCTGGCAGGGTACTTTATTATTATAAAAGGATGTGAACTTAATCTGAAATAACACTTAAATTCACTTGGTCATTCAGATAATATTCTACACGAATCAAAGGCCCCCTGCAATGTCAAAACCCTGAAACATAATATTGTCTCTTCCAGTTATAAGAGTTGTGGCAATGCAGGTTGGGTTCGAACTTTCATTCTGTTTTCTATATATTCGAAATTAACAATGTATGTGGTGTAATTGAAAAGATGAATAAATGGTCTGCAGGACCAATTACAGTCACTTGGAGTCCAATTGTTATGATCATTTTTGAACAGGAGACGCCTCTTTCTGTTCAATCCCTGTTCTTGTTCACAGCAAATTACAACATATAGGATAAGGAAGCCAACAATCTGTTTGAAAGCTTCTACTGTTGTTCAAACAGATCTTTGACTGTCATATGCTATACGATGTAATGTGCTGCGAAAAGTTCGTTCAGAGACACTTGAAGTTGCTTTTTGATGAAGATTTTCTACAATTTGTAGTATGGTTTCTGATATTTTAAACTGGTCAACTTTCAGAATACTCTTTTCCCAGAAAGCTTTTAGTAACCTGGGATGATCACAAGCCTGGCGTTGAGCCTGGCTTTAGTGTTTAGGAGTCCACTTTTTGTAAGCATTAATAAATATTGTCCTCGAACACTTCACTAGGATAATCGTTTGAATTACACTGAGTCCAACGTTTGGAGGATACCTAAAATCACGCTGCTTTCAAAGACAGCTAAATCACTTTTCCTCCTATTTCTTCACAATAAACACAGTGCAATTGATGCTTCACTCTTTCTGCCTATTAATATTATTAATATGCCTCTAACCCCTATTAATATCTACCTCACCCTCTAACGGCCATTATTGGAATTTATAGACGATCTACGTTTATGTATCAAGTTGGCATAATATATATATATAATTTGTTCACTCAGTGTATATATTCCTGTTCATTTAATGTATACTTCAATTAGAAATTGTATTCGTGTACAAAACTTAGGATACGCATTACTTCTGATGTATTCAACAATAGAAATTCAAAAAGAAAATGAAAGAAATATTTTTCAAAAAATTAAATATTGTTTTTAATATGGTGTAGATCATTTTTTTAGAAGATGATTTCATTTATCAGCATTTCAACGATTGAAATTTTTCAAGAGTGATGTATTTTTTGTTCTGTTTGTCACTTTTAAGTGTGTGCGTGTATTGGCTTAAAACACGCATACTGTCCCCTTATTTTTTAAGTGATAATTAAAATAGTGGATTTGCTTCAGTTATTTAGTAATAGAGAGGGAAACAACTTTTTTACTCAAATTATTATTATAATTATTTTCGGTTTTGTTGCTTAAAATATCAAAACAAATAAATGATATTTTGCTTCTAAAGAAAAAAAATATAGTTTCAACATTCCATTAAGTAATAGTTGTGAATTACTTTCATAAGCACCGATACTCATATGTTTGAAATGCCTTTTCTGGAGATTAAATAAAAAATATAATCCTTAAGACAAAAAGTAATATATCCCCATGTAATTTTCCCGCCATTTTTTCATCATACATTATTTCTATTAAGTTTGAAGATTTCTACGTTTTCACCTATACATATTTTAAAACTTATTAATATCAGTAGCAAGTATATGAACATATTTTTTCTTTATTTTCTTAAAAGATTTAACTGACTTGTAATAAATGTGTCTTCTCTCTAAAGGCAATCATAAATAAGTTGATTTTTCTTTTCTTTTTTCTCTTCTAGAATATATTCGGAACCCAAGCGAAGAAAATTTTGGGAAATAAAGAAAGAAAAACTGCTAAAAGAGAGAAGGTGAAAAAAAAGAACCTTGAAAAGCGATATGTCAAATATTTCAAAAACACTATGCAAAGAAAGGAATGACAAATGCGTTTTTATTAAAGTTCACACCAACATGTCATCTTATATTTCTGCCAGAAATATTCTTTTTTACATAACCTGTAATTTACAACTTCTATAAATTCTCTTCTAACGTTTTTGGAAGTCTGGAATGTTTCTTTTTCTTTATTTTTTGCCTCATAATGGAATTTTTTGCTTTAAATTTCCTGTTTGATGCACCGCGAACCATGTAATTTTTTTTTGCAAGAAGTACAAAAACGAAAGGAGAAAAAGAGAAAGAACAGAGATTCATTGATTTCATATGGAACGAAATGAAAAGACTACATTTACAAAAGATTTATTCTGCGCAAGCTATTTTAAGTTAAAATGTTTCTTGTGAGAAGACATTGAAAGGGAAAGACGATAAGAGAAGAAATTTTAACATTGCGAAACAGGATACATATATTGTTCTCCTCTTGAATAAGCCGTTTGTATTTTTTCCAGGAAAACGGCATCGCTCTTTGAACAAATTTCTATGAAACAAAAATAATTATACTTCTAAAGGCTTTTGATACAATTTGAGACATTGTGGTACATATTTTCACGAATATTGTGCGATGAAAAAATTAATTCATTTAATTATATCAATGCAATTTTACATTAATTTCGTTTATTTCAACAAATGCATTATCTTACAATCAGTAAAATAGCAATTCATGAGTGTCGAATTAAACAAAAGTATATATAATTATGTTTTATTTAAATTAGAATTTGTTATAGTGAAACTTTACATATTATCAAATATAATTAAGTTTTTAGTAACTTATTCACGCAGACTTTCCCATGTAGATGTATTTACAAAAATTATAGATCTACATGTTCTATTCTTTCTTGAAAAATTAAATTAATTCTTTACGCTTTAAGTTATCTTTATTTATACCATAGGTCTCCAAAGTAGTTCTTACGAACCCTTGGGGGCTCTTGAAACAGTTGAATTGATAAGTGGAAAATTAAAATCAATTATAGTTGCGTGGACAACGTAAGAGAGAGTCTGTGAGATATTTAGTATAATGTAAAATATTTGTAACTCATCTCCATTATTAGGAATTTAAAATAAATAAATAATGATTTCTTACATGTTAAAAATGTAGAGTAAAAATAAAAAGTTAGAATTAAATGTTTCAGATATAGGCATACAAAGTATAAGAAATTACAAGCACCGCAATGGGGAAATCGCGGAGATCGTGGATGCGACTTTCTATGCAGATTTAAATAGTAGAATCTGTCAACTATAACTTGTCTAAAATATGGCTGTATTAAAGAGTCATTTATCTAATCAACAGTTTAGTTTTTCTTTGTGCATGATCCCAATATGTCAGGGGTGTCAAACTCGTGGCCCACAACCAGCCACTATATAGGAACACATTAATATATAATAATACGTATTTCTATATTTATTATGTATTATTTTTCTTCAATATTTCTCGCGAAATAGGAAAGACAGCAAAGAGGAGATGTCAAGTGTCAGGACGTAAACATTAATTTTTTTCTTGTTCCTTTATTTATGTTTATTATAATGTATTATTCAAAACAAACTTACGTTTCTATGAATATTTATATTTTTAGCGGCCCACCTAAAATTAAACCTAGTTGGTATGGACCAAGTTAGCCTTTGACATGCTTGCAATATGGGAAAAGAAAATTTTTCTCTGATTTGAACAGAAAACAGTATTATTATCTGTATTGTTCGAATATAAAAATCTCAGTGAATCACTCATCTCATTGAAAAAAATGTATTTCTATATTTTAATAGACACGGTTTGAATAAATACTAGTTCCCATGTCACAAGGTGTTATTTATACATTACTGTTACGTCAACACTTACTTTTCAGGACACTAAAGTTAAATTTATATTTTGTTTTCTATTTTCAGCGAAAAGGTGTTATTTTACAATGGGATTCGTAGTCAAATTTTTCGTATAAAAAGAAGTTTACGGGCACAGTAGGTTTGGATATTATAGATTTATACTTAATATTGTTCAGTTGTCTCTTAATAAACTTTCTTCTCTAAAGATAAGCTACTATTTGAACAAAATAAAGCTTCATAGTTATAAAATCTGAGTTCTTCTAGAACGTATGGGAATTCGATTACACTTAAATGTCTTCCGGTGTAAAATATACAAAATATTTTTTTAACTAAGTAATTGCAGATCCACTGTTAAGTAAGGTTTAGTTTTAAAACTTTTTAATATTATTTCATGTAATTGACATATTTTATGACCTTGTATACCATAAAAAGCTGACGTTAACATTATGTTTCGCAAAGCTTGTTGGACCACTGCTTTATCACAAAATACATCGAGTCGCAAATCTAGCAGGAACATTAGTATTATGCGGTATCCATCATTCTGGGCCATCCCTAGCGATATATATATATAACGAAATTAGAGCCTAGCAAATTTACATTTTTGACAATCAACCAATTCCAATTCTATCATATTTGATTGTCGTTTTTTTTTATACCTGTCTTTGCTGGCTGGTTTAAAAGTTAGCTCAAAAGATGTGTTTATGTATATTCGAATTTTTTTAACTTGGTGAATAATTGATTTTCATTGATGTCAAGACGCTTGATTCCCTTCGTAAAAGCTATGTGAGTAAAGAAATTTTGTTAAATTATTTTTTGAAAGATACTTTTCTTATGTAAATGTTTTGGCATTTTTCTACTTTTCTTACGTAATTATATTGCGATTTTTCTGCATTAAGAGTTTGGGCGAGTTTGTTACATAATAGTAGTGAGTGGTTTTATCATACTCTCTGAGTTATCCATACTCTGAAGTTTATTTTATTTTATTTGGTTTTTCCTACCGAGTTGCAAAGGGGGAAGGTTGGCGCCTTCAAACTAGTTTAACCCCACTTATTCGGTCCTAAGTCCGAAATTGCTTTCTGACTCGCTAGGTACTTCTTTTTTGTAGTTTCGTTTTTTATTTCTCTATAATTTTGTTCTTCATTTTCAGCTTTTATATTTTTATTACGCTATTTCTTGTTATGTTCATTATCTATTGTTTCTTGTTTTTGATATATAATACATATTTCTTTTATATATATATATATATATATATATATATATATATATATATATATATATATATATATATATATATATATATATATATATATATATATATATATATATATATATATATATATATATATCAGCATTTTGTGGAATGGATTCATTCTCAGAAAAAATCTCTCGCAATATATTAGAAATTTCATCAGGGCTTAGATATTTTCTAGCAGCCATCATTTCAAGTTGTCTGCTTTACACAATACTCGAAAATCGATTTTTTTTGTTTTACGAGCAGATAGCTAAATGCTACGTAACGAAACACTTAGATTCAGAAATTTTAGAAAAATAGATTCTTTTCCGCTGTTAACCCAATAATACTGCCTTCAAGGTCAAATAAATGTGCGATAGTACTTTGGGAAGTTTGTAT